>SKCR01033676.1:0-83544 GCA_019454045.1 Zanthoxylum bungeanum
TACAAAGTAACACAAAACACATCAAAATATTCACAAAACTCAAGAACTATACAAAATATTAAGTTAAATGAGTGGGAAATAGTGATAGAAATACCACTCATCAGGTCTCACATCATACACACCCTTAAACATGCATTCTAAACACATAATAAAGCGCATATGAATAAAATAATAATGATATGCGGATGGATACTTTACATTGATCCTAAATCAAATCTCTCTTTCTCTCTCTCCGCTAGCACATGTATTTACTTCTACCCGTTACACTACACTTCTAAAGAAACCTCATTTACATTGAGGGGAATAGGTGAGAAGAGAATACAAAGAGTATGGAGGGGATAAGGCTGGACACGCAGGTCCAATTAATAAATCAAATTATTTACAATTTCCAAAATTGTCCCACCCGACTAATATCCATCCGATATACATTATTCATGCATCGAAACCATGTATTCATACAAGCATGTTATCAATCAATCTAATCCAATTAATTAATCTGATAATTAGTGATCATCCAATGTTCAAACAACGATTTGATTTTTGCTCGAGTCAAACTCGTTTTTCGAATAAGTACTTAAAGTACGAATTCTTGAATTAAATTAAACTACATAATTAAATCCAATTTAATACGCATTTAATTCTATTTCACTATTTAATTCCAAATTAAATATTACACTTTTATTAACGAACCTTTACGACTTAAATTCCAAATTTAATCGCAACGGGTCTCAAAGCCCGATTAACATCTAATGTTTATTTAATTAAAGTCCAATGGGCTTTTAATTAATTTCTTTAAGGGGTGGACTTTTGGTCAACTCGGGTCAAACCCAATAACCAAAATCCAATCCGGGAGTTACCCCATAAACCCAGAAATCAATCTTGGCCCATTAGGCCCAATTAAATAATTAAGGTCCATTAGGTCATAATTGGACTTTTTGGATGCGGTTTTGGGCCTAATTGGATCCAACCAATTTTGCCTAAACCTAACTTGGTACAACCAAGCCCAAAAACCCAATTACAACCTTTAAGGCCCCATTTCCAAAATAAGCCCAAATTAATTAACTTATAAAATTCCAAATTCCATAATTAATTAACCTAAGTGTAATACACAATTAATCACCCAATTAATATTTCTAAAACATCAATTAGCCTAATTAATCATGCACTTTAACAACACATAGTGTCCAACACATTTTTATCAAAATCAAACCCAATTTTACATGCTTAAAGTCTCGGCAATTAGGGGTTTTTCCAATCCGATTCGGTTTCAATCCAATTTAATCCACAATCATCATTTCCCAAATCAATTCAACTCATCCAATGAATTAAAATAAAAAACACAATGAATTTCAAAAATTCAAAGAATTCGGCCAAGCCAACTTTTAAAAGGAAAATTGTTCCAAATCAAAATTCAACCCAATTTAACTTCAAAACAACATTACCCTTTTGTTTTAAGTCATCCAATGATCAAACAACAAAATTATGCCAAGATATTAGGGCTTACAATTTTCGGCCATGCCCAAAATTTGGGGGAAAATGGATCCAATCCAATTTCATGAAATTGATCATGTACAACTTCAATTAATCAATATACAAGCATACTTAATCAATCAATTTAACCAAATCATGCTTCAATTGATTTTACCCATTTCAAACCCTAACTTTTTCATGCTTGATAAAAGCTCAAGATACCGTTGTTGGTTTCTAGATTAGGTCCCAAGATGATGAAATCAAGCACAAAATTCGCATGAATACACAAAGGAGTAAAGAGGAATACATACTCACATTGAACGGTTTGATGCTACGAAGAACAAAACCATTTCTTCCTCCTTGTTGAAGCTCGGCAGTGAGCATATGGAGCAATGGGCTGCTCGGTTTCACTGGTTTTTGTCCCTCCAAAATTCGGCCATTGATGAACACCATGGAAGCTCCAAGCTCCAAGCTCCAAAATTGATTCCAAGCTCAAGTGTTCGTTTCCCTATCACCTTTGTATAACCCATGTGTGTGCTAGTACTTCTTCTTCTTCTTTGCTTCTCACTGATTCGGTCAAAACCAGAAAATGGAGAGAAGAATCGGCTCCAAGCCGTGAGAGGGAGAAGGAAAGAGAGGATGGAAAATGTTTTTCTAAGAAAAAACGTAAAAGTGGAGAGAGAGATGCAAAAGAGAAAAATGTATTTTGGTTTATATATTTTCCAAAAAAATTAAAACCATTTACCAAATTTTTCACTTTTCCATAAAAGCAAAAGTCAAAAGCAAAAAGCATTTAAAGCTTTTCAACTACCAACATCAATCACTCAAATCAATCAATGAAATTGTCACATCACTCAAAGTGACATGTGATTTGACGTTTGATGTGACTTGCGATTTGACGCTCGATTTGACTTGTGTGCCGCACTCGAATTCGAAATGCGAATGCGCTCGCAAATAATCCCGGGCTCGGGTTCGCTAATTCCAAATTAATAAATTTTCCGTTGCGACGCAATTAAATGATTACGCCTAGCAAAATCACTATTCACATCGCTAACGAATTAATTCTAAATTAATTCGTTCGCCCGAATTAAAAGCTAATTTTAATTCCGCGTCGAAATCCAATCTCGCATAATATATCAAATATATTATTTTGTCGATTAATTCCAAATTAATCATTCTCTCTCATTAATTAATATTTTATCCCAGATAAAATATCTCCGTAATTAATCCCAGATTAATTTTATCTCTCATCAAATTAATCCCAGATTAATTAAAGTGCGAGTCATACATCATCGGTGAATCTTTGGGAAGCGACCCATGAGATCCCCGGATATGTTGGCAGTAAATACAGTCGTCGGACTATCTGAACACGTAAGTACCTCGTACTACGTTTATACCGATTTACAAGACAAGGTTGGCTTCTAGCAAAGCGTCATGCCTACCCAATTCTCCAGAAACATCCTTATAGGAATATTAGATCTATATTAAGCGTAGTATATTGTATTATTGCGTATTTTGATCCAGTATCGGATGTTCACGTGTTAGGCCTGGGGCTGGAATTGTGTCTACCCCGTACGAAGCACATATCGGATGTCTGGCAACTAGTCTCTATAATCGGATAAACATGACCTAGTCATAATATCCCGATAGCTCGAGCATTTAAGAGAACAAGTTCCGTATCCTACGTGACCATCATCTTCATATGACTGGAGCGATACTTCCGTCTTAACATCACACCCAGCACACTACAATTCTCAATATACCCAGAATTGGCGTACACAGAACCGGTTAAAGCCCCGGACGACCTCAACCAAAACATATTGATTGTCGCAAGTATTAGCGGTGCAAGTCTCAGGTTAAGTCCAAATACACCTACTCTGATTGCAGACTCCTGTAGACACATACTCATACTACCAATAGGATTCCGCAGGGGTCTATCCAGAGCGAAGCTATTTCCCGTACCATCGGTAAAACACAACCTCCTATCACACTTGCATGAGTATCCTATACCCAAATATATGAGAACTATGCCGTTGTGCCCTCACAACATGCACAAGTGTAATACTAGTCTTTTACGTATTTATCGATGTCCAATCTCGATAATACTCTTACTAGGGATTTTTAATGATTTATCCTTCGTGGACTGATACTGTCTCATATCATTCTCTGTCCAGGAACAAATCACAAGGACCTCTCATCATTTATATATATAGGTGATCTAATCACAAATGATAAGAGTGCAATTGTTGGATAATATGACCCATAGCGTCACTATTTGCACAGATCATTGTGTTGTTGTAGCAAATTAACTATGTAACAAGGAAATTGCACTCTCGTCATTTTGTGATTAGATCACCTTAGATATATAAATGAAGAGAGGTCCCTATGATTAGTTCCTGGATTGAGATGATATGAGACAGTATCAGTCCACGAAGGATTAATCATTAAATATCCCTAGCCGTAGTATTATCGAGACTGGACATCGATAATGCGGAATAGGCTAGTATTGCACTTGTGCGCGTTGTGAGGGCACAGCGGCATAGTTCTCATATATATAAGTATTGGATACTTGTGCAAGTGCGATAGGAGGTCGTGTTTCACCGATGGTACGGGAAACAGCTTCGCTCTGGATAGACCCTTCGGAATCCCATTGGTATTATGACTAGGTGTCTATGGGAGGCCGAAATCAAGGTAGGTGTGTATAGTCTTAACCTGAGACTTACATCGCTAATACTTACGACAATCGGTAAACTTTGGTTTTGGTGGTGGGGGATCTTAACTGGTTCTGTGTTCACCTCTTCTGGATTTATCAGGAATCGTAGTGTATTAGATGTGATGTCAAGACGGAAGTATCACTCCAGTCATAGTGGAGATGATATCACGCAGGATACGGTATTAGTGCTCTTAAGTGATGCGCATCCAATCGTGATATTATGACCAGGTCATGAATATCCGATTATAGAGACTAGTTACCAGACATCCGATATGTGTTTCGGACGGGGCAGACACTTATCCAGCCCCAGCCCTAGCACGTGACAATCTGATACTGGGCCGATATGCACAATACAATTGTATACTACGCTTGATACAGATCTTTGATATTCTTTGATGAATATGTCCGGAGAACTTGGGAAGACTTGGTGCTTTGCTAGGAGTCGACCTTGTCTCGTAAATCGGTAGAACGTAGTACTTGGTACGTACGTGATTCGGATACTCCGACGACCGTATTTCCTGCCAGATTATCCGGGGATCTCATGGGTCGCTTCCCGATAATCCACCGATGACGCACAACTCGCACTCTTGAATAATCTGGGATTATATAGAAGAGAGAGAAAATTAATCTAGGATTAATAACGGAGATATTTTATCCGGGATAAAATGTCGTCTAAAGAGAGATAACGATTAATTTGGAATTAATCGGTAAATTAATATATTCGATATATTAAATGAAATTAGATTTCGACGCGGAATTAAAATTAGATTTTAATTCGGGCAAACGAGTTAATTTAGAATTAATTCGTTAGCGACGTAAATAATAATTTCGCTAGCCGCAATTATTCGATTGAATTAACGTCGCGACGTAAGCTCGGTATTTCGGAAATATCGAACCCGAACGCGTGAGTGCACGTGGGCCCACTTTCATTTGGAAACGTGTGGGGCCCACATGACACATGTCATTCTAATGCATTGCATGTAGATAGTGTACAATGCACTCAATGTTATTGCATGTAGATAGTGTACAATGCACTCAATGTTATTGCATGGAAATTGAGTGTTTGACACTCTAAGCCATTGCATGTTTTGTGTCATAATTTTATTATTAATTTAATAAATATTATGGCATAAATATAAATTGATTTTTGGTAAATCATTTTAACTTAACACAAAACTTCTTCTCTCTCATTTTCTCTCTTCTCTCACGCCCAAAGCTTGAAATGTGGACTGGTTTGGAACCAGAAATGGCGTGAGCAATAGGGAAGCTAGAGTGGGTTTTCATGGTGAAAATTCAAGTGCTAGCACACTTACAAGTCTTGCGAAGGTGGTAGGGAGGTTCACCCATGAGGCGGGACTCATCCGACGGAGTTTGGAGCTTCGTTTTGAGACCCGAAATTCTGTTTTGCAGGGACAGTGGACTGTTGCAGTTTGGCGTGAAGGGCAGTGCGTTTTTGGCCTTCATTCGTCTCCAAATCGACTCAACCGATCAATGTGAGTATTCCGCTACCTCCGTTGGTGTGTTCACACATTATTTCATGTCTTGATTTGATCTTGGGACCTTAGAATAAACCAACAGCAATCTCATTGTCACATAGTTAATTTGTACAAAAACACCATGATCTGTACAAATAGTGACGCTATGGGTCCTCTATTAGAGGGAAAATGCCTGAAGGCTACCTTTACCACGATGTTTTGCCGCGCCGGACGAGGTATGCTCGATTGAATGGGAATGAGTTCAATCGGGCACACGAGGTCCTACATTATGCATTTGTGTATGTGTTTGCATCGTCTTTCATGCATAAGGTCATGTCCCGTTCGAACGTGTTCTCGAACGCTATACGAACGCAAACCTTCTATTTATCGTTTGAACGCGTTTATGAATGCTACTCGAACTCGCATGCATTTTGTTTCATCAGGTCTTGTCCTGTTTGAACGCGTTATCAAACGCCATATGAACGAGAACCTTCTGTTTACCGTTCGAACGCGTTTTCGAACGCTACACAAACGCGCATACACTGAACTGAGTCATTTTCATCACATGTCATGCATAATTGTTTCTTAGGTGAATTCTCTTGTATAATGTAATCAATCATACTATTTGTATTCCTGTATTTATCTATTTGATGTGTTCATGAGATGGTATTCAAGCATGATTAGGCCGTTAGTATGTTACTTGGTTCTTTAGCATGATTTAGCCTATTTAGTTGTTCCTTTTTAAGCATGAATAGTCAATTATTTTGCACTTGGAATTTGCATTATGTTTAGGTTGTTCTTTGTTTTCCTCATTATATGATCGAAGTATGTTCATGAGATTGCCATATGCTATTGCATGTTTGCCGTTATGATAATTACTTCCATGCATGTGAACTTAAAAGTATAATACTCTTGGAAATATGTTGCGTAGATTCGATTAAATTATTGCACAAATCATTTCATTACAAGTGGCATAAGTAAGGGACCATTCCGAACCCAGCGGTTTGAGGTCTTCCCTTGCGAGGGGTGAGTGCGGCCTTAAATCATTTTTCCCGGTTCACACCGGGTGGCAACTCCATTATTCTCCGGTTTAGTCCCCCGCAGGCTACTCCGTACTCCCTACCGGCTGTGAGCCTGGAACAACATGCGTCGCCCAGTTTCTGTGTCCCACAGCGGCACTGAGATCAACAAAGATGTTGGAATCAAGGCAACTATTGAAGAAATTCCAAAAGATGTAGTCCTACAGATGGAGGAAAAAGAAGCAACGGAAAAAGATCAAGAAAAATTCACTCCACCTCCACCTTTTCCTCAGCGACTTCAGAAAAACAAGCTGGACAAGCAATTTTCTCGATTCCTGGAGGAGTTAAAAAAGCTGCACATCAATATCCCAATTGCAGAAGCATTGGAAGAAATGCCCAGCTATGTAAAATTCATGAAAGACATTTTTTCATGAAAATGGAGATTGGGAGACTACGAGACAGTAGAATTGACGGAAGAATGCAGTGCCATTATTCAGAGGAAACTTCCCCCAAAGTTGAAAGATCCTGGCAGTTTCATAGTCCCGTGCACCATTCGAGAACATTACATCGGTAAGGCTTTATGTGATTTAGGTGCAAGTGTTAATTTAATGCCTTTTTCTATTTACAGGAAACTACAAATTGGAGAAGCAATGCCTACCTCAGTCTCACTGCAACTTGCTGATCGAACGCTCGCATTTCCAAGAGGAGTCATTGAAGATGTGCTGGTCAAAGTTGACAAACTCATTCTCCCAGCAGATTACATTATCCTAGATATGGAGGAAGACAACGACGTGCCAATCATCATTGGGAGAACATTCTTGGCTACAGGTCGAACTGTGATTGATGTACAAAAATGAGAACTAACCTTGAAAGTTCAGGACCAAGAAGTTACCTTCAATGTTTTCAAATCCAAGAAATTCCCGAGTGAAGAAAAGGAGGAAGAATGTTTCAGAATTGATGTTGTTGATAGTCTCATCCAAGATACTGATACAATTTCCACGGAAAAACTTGAAGCTTGCATCACCAACATGACTGACAGTGAGCTAGATGCTGAAATTACGGAATGTATCAACTATCTTGACATGCCATTTTGTTCCAAATCAACACCACCAATTGAAAGTCTGGAACTCCCAAAGAAAGATCGAATCAAGCCTTCGATTGAAGAACCACCACAGCTGGAACTGAAGTTACTTCCGAGCCATCTCAGGTATGCTTTTGTTGGAAACTCTTCTAAATTACTTTTAATTATTTCTTATTCTATAACATTGGAGTAGGAAGAAAAGTTGCTGAGAGTGTTACGAGAACACAAAAAAGCCATTGAGTGGACTATAGCAGACATTCGAGGCATTAGTCCATCATTTTGCATGCACAAGATTATGATGAATGATGAGTACAAACCCACAGTAGAGCATCAACGAAGACTAAATCCAATCATGAAGGAATTCATGAAGAAAGAAATCATCAAATGGTTGGATGTTGGCATCATTTACCCCATCTCAGACAGCACTTGGGTGAGTCCTATGCAGTGTGTACCGAAGAGAGGATGAATAATTATAGTCACAAATGAAAAGAACTAGCTAATTCCAACGAGAACTGTGACTGGATGGAGAGTTTGTATGGACTACCAGAAACTGAACAAAGCAACAAGGAAAGACCATTTTTCGCCTCCATTCATTGATCAGATGATAGACAGACTAGCGGGACATGAGTTTTATTGCTTTCTTGATGGATATTCGGGGTATAATCAGATTGCCATTGCCCTAGAAGATCAGGAGAAAACCACATTTACATGTCCGTATGGTACTTTTACATTCCGCAGGATGCCATTTGGACTATGTAATGCTCCTGTCATATTCCAACGTTGCATGATGGCCATTTTCTCAGATACGCTGGAATAGAGTATGAAGGTTTTTATGGATGATTTCTCTGTGTTTGGAGACTCTTTTGACCATTGCTTGTAAAATCTGGAACATATATTACAAAGATGCGAAGATACCAACCTGGTACTCAACTGAGAGAAATGCCACTTCATGGTGCATGAAGGCATCGTCCTGGGACATCGGATCTCATAAAAGGGAATCGAGGTAGACAAAGCAAAGATTGAAACAATTGAAAAACTACCTCCACCAACATCAGTCAAAAGGATTCAGAGCATTCTCGGACATGCAGGTTTCTGTTGGGAAGCGGCCGCGAGTGCGCAGCGGAAAATTAAAATTATTATGCCGCTTTCCCTTTACCCAAGACCCATTTGTTTTGATTATTCTACAAGCCTAGGCATACTACTATATATTCTAATCATAAAACTCATAAAACATGCAAAGAACATAAACCTAAACATGCCAAACTATCATTAGAACTCTTATTAAAAATAAAAAAAGAAAAAGACTTACTTGAACCGAAGACTCCTCCAGTCCTCCCTCCAATCTAAAACCTTTCCTCGAACTCAGCAAGCTCTTCTACGTTCCAAAGAGCCACCCAAGTGTGTGGCCTCCAAAGGTGCACACACCAAAACCAAAACTCAACGGCCAGACTACGCCTTGTGTGCACGGGTATTTTGCCCTTGGTGCTAGCCTAGGCAAATACCTCAAAACTTTCAACTCGAGGTTCCTCTAGTCAATTAGACTTAATGATCCTTAAAATCAGTGGCTTACTCTTTAAACTTTATAGTTGCTCACTTATATAAACCCAAGATATGAAAGGTTTTGGTGTAAAAAAATTGGGTAGAATTCTTTGGGTTTATATAGTGCTCCAAAGACAACAAAATTAATTAAGAATCCGATTTGGGATAAAAGCTAATTTAATCTTAGCCATTGGATCTTAATTTAGTGGTTTAATGAGATTATAAAACCCTAATAAGAGTTTGGGCGGTTGAGTTCCTAATTAGGTCCCAAGAATCATCCAAAATCAAGCATAAAAAACGCATGAATACATCAAAGGAATAAGGCGGAAACATTACTCACATAGATCGGTTTTAGATGTGAAGAACAAGCTGCGTTTTTGCCTCCCTCCAAGCTCACGGCAACAGCTCTCCAAGGCAGTGGGCTGCTCGGTTTTGACTAGTTTGGTCCCTCCATGATTCGGCCATTGATGAACACCATGGAAGCTCAAAGCTTCAAGGTTCAAAAGGAATTCCAAGCTCATAAATTCGTTTCCCTATCACCTATGTATAACCCAAGGTGTGCTAGCACTTCTTCATCTTCCTTGCTTCTCTCAAATTCGGTCCAACCAGAAATTTGGTGAAGAAATCGGCTTGAAACCGTGAGAAGAGGAAGAAGAAAAGAGAGGGAGAATGAAAATGCGTAAAAGAAGAGTGGAGAGTGAGAAAGAAAAAGAAATGTAATTAGTTTTTATAATTTCTAAAATTAATAAAAACCATTTACCAATTATTTTTACTTTCCATTAAATGCTAAAGTCAAAAAGTAAAAGCAAAAGTTGCTTTTTCAACTTCTACATCAATCACTCAAATCAAGTGACAACATGTCACATCACTCAAAGTGACATTTGATTTGACGCTTGATGTGACTTGCGATTTGACGCACGATTTGACTTGCGTGCCGCACTCGAATTCGAAATGCGAATGCGGTCGCAAATAATCCCGGGCTCGGGTTCGCTAATTCCAAATTAACGAATTTTCCGTCGCGTTGTAATTAAATGATTACGCCTAGCGAAATCACTATTCACGTCGCTAACGAATTAATTCTAAATTAATTCGTTCGCCCGAATTAAAATCCAATTTTAATTCCGCGTCGAAATCCAATTTCTAATAATATATCAAATATATTATTTTATCGATTAATTCCAAATTAATCGTTCTCTCTCTTTAATTAATATTTTATCCCAGATAAAATATCTCCGCAATTAATCCCAGATTAATTTTCTCTCTCTATAAATTAATCTTCTCTCTCTACTAATTAATCCCAGATTAATCATAGTGCGAGTCATACATCATCGGTGAATCTTTGGGAAGCGACCCATGAGATCTCCGGATATGTTGGCAGCAAATACGGTCGTCGGACTATCCGAACACGTAAGTACCTCGTACTACATTATACCGATTTACAAGACAAGGTTGGCTTCTAACAAAGCGCCATGCCTACCCAATTCTCCAGAAATATTCTTACAGGAATATATAGATCTGTATCAAGCGTAGTATACCGTAGTATTGTGTATATCGGCCCAGTATCGGATAGTCACGTGCTAGGGCTGGGGCTGGATAAGTGTCTGCCCTGTCCGAAGCACATGTCGGATGTCTGGTAACTAGTCTCTATAATCAGATATTCATGACCTGGTCATAATATCATGATTGGATGCGCATCACTCAAGAGAACTAGTACCGTATCCTGCGTGACATCATCTCCACTATGACTGAAGTGATACTTCCGTCTTGACATCACACCCAATACACTACGACTCTCTGATAAATCCAGAAGTGGTGTACGCAGAACCGGTTATAGCCCTGTACCACCAAGTCCAAAGTCTACCGATTATCGTAAGTATTAGCGGTGCAAGTCTCAGGTTAAGACCAAATACACCTACCCTGATGTCGGACTCCCATAGACACATAGTCATAATACCAATGGGATTCCGAGGGGTCTATCCAGAGCGAAGCTGTTTCCCGTACCATCGGTGAAACACAACCTCATATCGCACTTGCATAAGTATCCAATACTTAAATATATGAGAACTATGCCGTTGTGCCCTCACAACGTGCACAAGTGCAATACTAGCCTATTCCGCATTATCGATGTCCTGTCTCGATAATACTACGACTAGGGATATTTAATGATTATCCTTCGTGGACTGATACTGTCTCATATCATTCTCCGTCCAGGAACAAATCATAGGGACCTCTCATCATTTATATATCAAAGGTGATCTAATCACAAATGATAAGAGTGCAATCTCCTTTGTCACATAGTTAATTTGTACAACAACACCATGATCTGTACAAATAGTGACGCTATGGGTCATATTATCCAACATGGGCCGAATTAGAATTCAAAACAAATAACAAGAAAAAAACTTACTATTCATATTACTATTCACATGAATAGTAATTTTTTTTATTCCAATTCCCAAAGTGCCCCTATCTTCATTCACCAATCCCTAAACCACTGTGGAACCTCATAAATGATCTGTTCAATAATTAAACACATTGAACCATTTATTAACAATTCCTACAGCAATCATATATGCTGTTATATTTGTACTGTGTACTGTGAACCATTGATTTCGAATTTGTTGTGTGTGACCTTTTGGGTTCCCCTCAAGTTGGACATGAAATGAATCGTGATAATTTAATCGAACATAAATTATCCTCCGATTAGATTGTCGTTCGATTTCAATGACCAAGGTTGACATCTAGCAACAGGCCAAGTCCCCCAAATGAGAAGGAAAAATATATATACCCAGTCTGTATGCGATTTACATATGATACGGTCCCTCGCCTCACTGTATCGCCACCTGTTGACCTAGGGTACAGAAATTGTCTACCCTTATGGTCAAATGTATGATGTTGATAGTGTCATGAATCGTGCTAACCCAAGAATCTCACATGATTCTTCCGTTGTGGCCACAGTCTCAAGCACTGATCACACATATCAACCCACGAACTGGAATATTACTCTTATAAGAAAATATTATCCGAGAGAGTGGCAATTTTCTGTTGTATCTTTACAAACTTCATGTGTTTCAACAAATGACCTAATCATACCCTTATGACTAGATCTTTTGAACCGGGGAAGGAGAATTTCAAAGTTATTTGATACACACATATGATTGTAAAGACCTCAAGTCTAAGGACTAGTCATATAATCGATACATGAAAGTTCTCACAGACACATGGGATAAACACTCCATATGAAAACTTTCGTCGGTCAGTTCGATGGACACGAGCAACTCATGCATCCATGTGATACACCAAGTGGACGGATCTCCGCTAGTAGCCTATGAGATCGGCTACCCCACTTAATGGCGGATCATATCATCATGCTAGTCTCTCCGCTTTGTGAACGCCAAGATTATTGACAAAACTATGACTAGGAACAATTAAGAGTAATGATTCTCATAAGGCGTGGAATCCATTGTCTTATTACTCCAAGGGCTTTATTACAGTGTTGATGATTCATATAAGTTATTTAAGACACGTATAATAAAGATTGCCATTTTATTAGTTAATGAAAATATTACGAATACATATACATATAGCCCATCCACAAGTTGGGTATAGGGCATATCCCTTACAATCTCCCACTTGCACTATAGCCAACTAGTATGAATCTGAACACCATACTCGGGTGTGCCTATCATGTTTTTTTTGAGTCAGCCCTTTAGTCAGAGAATCTGCAAGATTATCTTCTGTGGGTATTTTCTCTATAATAACTTCTTTTCTCTCAATAATCTCCCTGATGAGATGAAATCGCCTGAGTACATTCTTGGATTTCTGGTGGGACCTTGTTTACTTTGATTGAACAATGGCGCCCGTGTTGTCACAGTACATCGTGACGCCATTCTTTATCGTGGGAAGCACTTCCAGCTCCGTGTTGAACTTCTTTATCCAGACTGCTTCATTTGCAGCCTCAGAAGCTGCAATATACTCGGCTTCAGTGGTGGAGTCCGCTGTAGTTGACCGCTTTAGCTTTTCCAACTGACAGCACCGCCATTCAATGTAAACATATATCCTGTTTGTGATCTGCTGTCATCCCTATCGGTCTGAAAGCTCGCATCACAGTAACCAATGACTTTTAGCTTAGAACAATCTCCTTATGTGAGACATCAGGTCTTGTACATAGCATGGCGTACATGATCGATCATATTACTGAAGCATAAGAGTTCCTACTCATACGCTCTCTATCTGAAGGAGTATGTGGACATTGCTCCTTAGATAATTTGATTCCATGAAAAGTAGGTAAATTACCTCTTTTGGAATCTTCCATTTTGAATCTTTTCAAAACTTTATCTATGTACGTAGATTGAGAAAGTCCTAATAACCTCTTAGATCAATTATGGTAGATCTTAATGCTGAGGATGTAGGCTACTTCTCCCAAATCTTTCATGGAGAAATTCTGAGATAACCATTGCTTGGTGGCTTGCATCATGGGAATATCATTCCTGATGATTAATATGTCATCAACATATAATACAAGAAATACAACAACACTCCCACTACTTTTCCTGTAAACACAAGGCTCATCTACATTTTTGATGAAGTCAAATTCTTTGATTGTCTCATCAAATCGTATATTCCAACTTCTGGAGGCTTGCTTGAGTCCATAAATGGATCGTTTAAGCTTGCATACTTTATTATGATCATCCTTATATGCAAACCCCTCAGGTTGTGTCATATAGACTTCCTCTATGAGGTTCCCATTAAGGAAAGCTATTTTGACATCCATCTGCCAAATCTCATAATCAAAGTGTGCAGCTAGTGCCAGCAAAATTCAAATGGACTTTATCATTGCAACATGCGAGAAGGTTTCGTCATAGTCAATTCCTTGGATTTGTCTATAACCTTTCGCCACCAACCTAGCCTTATAGGTTTGGATGTTGCCTTCTGCATCAGTTTTACGCTTGTAAATCCACTTCCAGCCTATGGGTTTATCCCTTCATGTGCATCTACCAAGTCCCAGACTTGATTCTGTTACTAGATTCTATTTCGGATTTCATGTTCTGAAGCCACTTGACTGAATCAATATCACGCATTGCTTCATCATAACTGGTGGGATCGTCATTATCAATGGCCTGATCATGTTCCTCATCAATATGGAAACCATATCTTTCAGGCTCATGTCTTTCCCTACCAGACCTTCCGAGTTCATAACCTTGTGGTTGTTCCGTCGCTGCACTTTTGAGGGGCCTGGGGTTTAGTTCTATCTTAGTTTGTTCTTCTCGTAACTCATCGAGGTCAAGTCTACTCCCACTATATTTCTTGAGAAGGAATTCATTCTCTAGAAATTTAGCATTTCGTGAGACAAATATTCTTTGTTCATTTGGGACGTAGAACACGTAAGCTCTTGAGTTCAAGGTATATCCTACAAACTTACATTTAACTGCCCTATCATCCAATTTGTTAGTTTGTGTGAGCTTGACATATGCGTCACATCCTTAAATTCTTAGATAACTAAGACTATGATGTTTCCCAGACCATAACTCATATGGTGTTTGACTAACAGTCTTGGAAGGAACTTGGTTTAGTAATAGTGTTGTAGTTTCTAAAGCAAGACCCCAAAATGAAAGAGTTAGATCCATGCCTGGCATCATTGATTGGACCATATCTAAAAATGTCCGATTTCTGCTTTCAAAGACCCCATTATGCTGTGGAGTTCCAGGAGGAGTCCACTGGGAAACAATGCCATTTTCTCTAAAGTAATCTTGAAATTCGTTGCTTAAGTATTCACCACCTCGGTCAGACCTTAGTGACTTAATACTTTTATTAAGCTAGTTTTCTACTTCATCCTTGAAGTCTTTGAATTTCCCAAAGGCTTCATATTCGTACCGCATAAGGTACACATACTCATATCGCGAATGATCATCGATAAAGGTAATGAAGTAGGAGAATCCACCTCTAGCGGTGACTAACATTGGTTCGCATACATCAGATTGTATGGGTTCTAATGTCTCCGCTGCACGCTGTCTTTTACCTTTGAAGGGTAATTTGGTCATTTTACCAAGTAAACAAGACTCACAAGTTCTATAAGGTTTATATTTGAAGGGTTTGAAGTACTCATCCTTATGTAGCTTAGTTAATCTTGTTTCATTGATATGACCTAAGCGACTGTGCCATAGAAGTGATTCATTGAGATTATTCGAGTTAACGTTGTATATATTAGAGGTTGAACATTCTTTGTTAGTTTGTAAGACATAGATACCATTATTCAAAATACAATCTCCACATTTTATTTCATTAAAATAAATAGAACATTCATTACAACTTATTAGGCATGAAAAGCCTTTATTACGTAAAGAAGAAATTGAAATGATGTTCTTTACTATAGAATGTACATAAACACAAACTTTTAAGTCTAAAACTAAACCATTCGGCAAAACTAATGAATAGGTTCCCACGCATAATGCAGCCAGTTTTGCTCCATTACCCATACGTAAGTCAACCTCCCCATGACAGAGTCTCATACTGTTTCTCAGGCCCTGCACATTGTTACACAAGTGAGTCCCACAACTGGTTCAAGCACCCAAGTAGAAAGTTCAGAGTTTTGAGAATATAGTTCAATCACAAACAACATACCTGAAGCATTAGGCTTCTTGGCCTCTTGGGCTTCCCTAGCTTCCTTGGCTTTCAAGGATCTGCAGTTTTTCTTCCAATGACTATTTTTTCCATAAAAAACATTTCCCCTTTTCCCTTTTTCTTCTCCACCTTACCATTGGGCTTTAGGTGATCTGGAGCCTTGGCATTGGCCTTATTTTTCTTTGGGCCTCGTGGCTTCAGGTCCATACCCGTAAGCATGACGGAGGTCTTAAGCACCGATTTCAAGTCATTCTCTGCTTGCTTTATCAGATTGTGCAATTCTGCTAAAGTAGCTTTTTTATCGGACAGATGAAACTGCATAATAAAGTTATAGAATTCTTTTGGTAAAGATTGAAGAATTAGATCGTGACCTATCTCCTGATCCATGATGAACCCGAGGTTGGCCAATTTTTCAATGTGGCCAATCATCTTAAGCACATATCCACTAACAGATCCTTCATTAAACCTTGTTTGGAATAAGGCACATGACACTTGAAATCTCACGGTATAAACAGAAGTTGCATACAACTCCTTCAAGTGAAAGATGATGGTTTGAGCATCCATATCTTCGTGAGCTTTATGAAGTTCGTCCGACATAGAGCCAAGCATTATGCAAACTGCTTGCTTATCATCATCGATGTGTTTCTTCCAAGCATCAAATGTATCTTGGTCAGCATCTTTTGCGGGTTCATGGGGAAATAGTCTTTCAAGAACATAGAAAATCTTTTCTTGTCATAAGATAATTTTAAGGTTTCTAAACCAGTCATTATAGTTGTCCCCTTTGAGCTTATGCTCATCAAGGATGGAACGAAGTGATACTCTGTTTTCCATTTGAATGTTTGTGTAATATTTTAACCTACATGTTAAGAGAAAATGTTAAAATTAGGAATATGTTTTCATTAATGTTTCATAATAACATGGGCATTTAATATTATGAAGTTGCTCCCACTCAATTGTTTTAAACAAGCAAATCGCATCAACCCCAATATGATGGATTTCTTGTGGGCGAGGATCCCATTATCATCATTTCATAACTCCGACTAAGGCCGGTCGTTATAAAATATGATAATTAGGTAGGTTCCCAACCAATTTATGTTATAAATCACAATTCCTTTATCATTGGGTTGGGCAATCAAACATGCCATAGCTTATGCTAGTCCTTGTGGACACCCAATCTTTGCCACTAAGTTATAATACCACGCCTAAGGGTCGCTGCGTCTTATGACTCAGAAAAGTCAAACCATTGTCAATAGTACGATTTAGTGACAAATTGGTATTGGTCAGTCTGGTAAAGCCAAGTCCTGCCAATACGATTTAAGCCCTTTGGTAGTGAGTGAAGGAAGACACCAAATCATTATCTAACTCTAGAAATACCTTTGGTTAAATTAACTTTAGTTTGGAAAGTTTTATTAACCCATTGGTCTCAACCCACTTGTATCTTTTATAATGTCTTTTATTATAAACAAGTGATTTATATTTATTAGCCTTAAAGGTAATAAATCTCTAAGTTCATCACGGAATAAATTTTAGGTAAGGGATATGCAATACACTCTTTATTTCTTAGAAAGTCTCTAGATGCTTGCACCCTAAAATAATCATGCCAATTCTAATCATACATAGAATCATCAAGCATATGAGTTTTAATATGTTGGAATTATTTTAGGCATTAAATAACTTTTATTAATATTTAATTATGATATTGCATTTTATTTTATTCAAATAAATTTACTATTCACGTTTTTCTGCAGACCCGTGAACTTTAAATGCAATTTAACAATTCAAATATTAACCAAATCATGCAAAACTTGTGCCTAAAATTAAGTTCAGGGTGTTAGCTTTCCAACGAGCTTTTAAAAACCCAATTGCGTGTTCAAATGGGAGAGAACTAATCAAAACAAAAACGGCCCTTTGATACCACTGTTGGGAAGCGGCCGCAAGTGGGCAGCGGAAAATTAAAATTATTATTCCGATTTCCCTTTGCCCAAGACCCATTTGTTTTTATTATTATACAAGCCTAGGCATGTTACTATATATACTAAGCATAAAACTCATAAAACAGGCAAAGAACATAAACCTAAACATGCTAACTATCATAAGAACTCTAATTAAAATAAAGAAAGAAAAAGACTTACTTGAACCGAAGACTCCTCCAGTCCTCCCTCCAATCTAAAAGCTTTCCTCAAACTCAGCAAGCTCTTCTATGTTCCAAAGAGCCACCCAAGTGTGTGGCCTCCAAAGGTTCACACACCAAAGCCTAAACTCAACGGCAAGACTACGCCTTGAGTGCACAGGTATTTTTCCCTTAGTGCTAGCCTAGGCAAATACCTCAAAACTTTCAACTCGAGGTTCCTCTAGTCAATTAGACTTAAGGATCCTCAAAATCAGTGGCTTACTCTTTAAACTTTAGAGTTGCTCACTTATATAAACTCATGATATGAAAGGTTTTGGTGTAAAAATTTGTGAAGAATTCTTTGGGTTTATATAGTGCTTCAAAGACAACAAAATTAATTAAGAATCTGATTTGGGATAAAAATTCATTTAATCTTAGCCATTAGATCTTAATTTAGTGGTTTAATGAGATTAAAAAACCTTAATAACAGTTTGGGCCGAACTAAAACTCAAAAAAATTAAAAAAAAAATACTATTCATAAAACTATTCACGTGAATAGTAGAATTTTTTTTTTATTCCAATTCCCAAAGTGCCCCTATCTTCATTCACCAATCCCTAAGCCACTATGGAACCTCATAAATGATATGTTCAATAATTAAACACATTGAACCATTTATGAACAATTCCTACATCAATCATATATACTGTTATATTTGTACTGTGCATTGTTAACCATTGATTTCGACTTTGTTGTGTGTGACCTTTTGGGTTCCCCTCAAGTTGGACATGAAATGAATCGTGATAATTTAATCGAACATAATTTATCCTCCGATCAGATGGTCGTTCGATTTCAATGACAAAGGTTAACATCTAGCAACATGTCAATACCCCATAATGAGAAGTAAAGATATATATACCCATTTTGTATGTGATTTACATATGATACGGTCCATCGCCTCACTGTATCCCCACCTATTGACCTAGGGTACGGAAAGTGTCTACCCATAAGGTCAAATGTATGATGTTGATAGTGTCATGAATCGTGGTAACCTAAGAATCTCACATGATTCTTCCATTATGGCCACAGTCTGAAGCACTGATCACACATATCAACTGGCCAAAATGGAATACTACTCTTATAAGAATATATTATCCGAGAGAGTGGCGATTATCTATTGTATCTTTACTACTTTATGTGTTTCAACAAATGACCCAATCATACCCTTATGACCAGATATTTTGAACCGGCGAAGGAGAATGTCAAAGTTATTTGATCCACACATACGATTGTAAAGACCTCAAGTCTAAAGACTAGTCAAATAATCGATACATGAAAGTTCTCACAGACACATGGGATAAACACTCCATATGAAAACTTTCGGTGGTCAGTTCGATGGACACGAGCAACTCATGCATCCATGTGATACACCAAGCGGACTAATCTCCGCTAGTAGCCTATGAGATCGGCTACCCCACTTAAGGGCGGATCATATCATCATGCTAGTCTCTCCGCTTTGTGAATGCCCAGATTATTCACAAAACTATGACTAGGAACATTGAAGAGTAATGATTCTAATAAGGCGTGGAAGCCATCGTCTTATTACTTACAGGGCTTTATTACATTGTTGATGATTCATATAAGTTATGTAAGACACGTATAATAAAGATAACCATTTTATTAATTAATGAAAATATTACAAATACATTTACATATAGCCCATTCATAAGTTGGGTATAGGGCATATCCCTAACAGTTTTTACAGGAGATTTATCAAAGACTTCTCAAAGATTTCTAAACCTCTGTGCAATCTTTTGGAGAAGGATGTGCCTTTGAACTTCACCAAAGAATGCCAATAAGCTTTTGAGATCTTAAAACAGAAGCTGGTTTCTGCTCCTTTCATTGTAGCACCAGACTGGAACCTTCCATTTGAGGTAATGTGTGACGCAAGTGATTTTGTTGTAAGTGCATTTTTGGGACAACGCAAAGCAAAGATTTTCCACACCATTTACTACTCCAGCAGAACTTTGAATGAAGCTCAACTCAACTACACAACCACTGAAAAGGATTGCTCACAGTTGTGTACGGTTTTGAGAAAAAAGTTCTTCAAAGAAGTCAAGCACTATGTTTGGGATGAGTCGTACCTGTTCAAACAATGTGCTGATCAATTATTGAGACGGTGTGTTCCACATGAGGAGGTCAATAGTGTTCTTCAACATTGTCATTCATCACCATATGGCGAACACTTCAGCGGAAACAAAACTGCAGCCAAAGTCATACATTCAGGTTTGCTGATGCTGCATGTTTCATTTATGAAATATTTTAGCAGAACGGGAAAATCGCTTTCCTGAAAATGAAACCTTTTGGAGGATGTTTACAACATCCTGTCGGTTTTGTCATACACAACTAGCAAACAAGGTTTGCAGGTTATTCGATCCATGTTTGGATTGAAGCAAGCATTGAGATCTTGGAATTATCGTTTTGATGTAATCATAATGATTTATGATTTAATTCAAAACGATATGATTCTTGTTTATATAAGGAGGTTAGTGGGAGGGCACTGACAGTGGTTGTCCTATAAATAATGATAATATGTCATCTCTTGGAAATGATATTCCCATAAAACAATCGGTGAAATCTTGGCTTTCGAGAACACTCTCCGAAAAATCGTACATTGAAAAATGTACGCGACCTGGTGTCTCATACGCTTTGAGCATATAGAGACACAATCAGGCCAATCCATGTGATAGTCACTGGATTGATATTAAGAACATCCGTTAGTATCTTAGAGAACTAAGGATGTTATCTTATAAAATGTAGAAGGAGAACTTGAAGTGACTGGGATCACTGCTGCAAGTTTCAAAACCGATAAAACGACTACGAGTCGCAAAAACGGTACTATACAGTTTGAATAACGGAACAGTAAGCTGGAAATCTTCCAAGAAAAATATTGTTACCGAATAAACAACAAATGCGGGTTATTACTGCAGCTGAGGAAGCAATAGAAGCATTCTGGGTCGATACAAAATCTAATTAGAATAAATATAGTTCTGTTAGCAGCTGAGCTAGGCTTCAGCGCAGGCTAAAGAATTAATGGTCTCATCAACGATCCAGATACATACTTCGATATTCATCTGATTCGTTCGGATCATACATCGTGGCGATGTGATGATCGAATAAATCGCATCAGATGATAATCATGCAAATCCGCTGACGAAAACCTTTTCTCAGCAATTGAGCGAACCGTACATAGTTCGGGTGTAGGACACTCGAGTGACTGGCTATAGGCCAAGTGGGAGATTGTTGGAAAATTATGACCCATAGCGTCACTATTTGTACAGATCATGGTGTTGTTGTACAAATTAACTATTTGACAAAGGAGATTGCTCTCTTATCATTTGTGATTAGATCACCTAGATGTATAAATGATAGGAGGTCCTTATGATTTGTTCCTGGATTGAGATGATATGAGACAGCATCAGTCCACGAAGGATAAATCATTAAATATCCCTAGTCAGAGTATTATCGAGATTGGACATCGATAATGCATAAAAGACTAGAATTACACTTGTGCGCGTTATGAGGGCATAACGTCATAGTTCTCATATATTTGGGTATAGGATACTCATGCAAGTGTAATAGGAGGTTGTGTTTTACCGATGGTATGAGAAACATCTTTGCTCTGGATAGACCTCTTTAGAATTCCATTTGTAGTATAACTATGTGTCTATGGAAGTCCGAAATCAGGGTAGGTGTATTTGGTCTTAACCTGAGACTTACACCGCTAATACTTGCGACAATCAGTATACTTTGGTTTTGGTCATCCAGGGCTTTAACCGGTTCTGTGTACGCCTATTCTGGGTATATTGAGAATCGTAGTGTATTCGGTGTGATGGCAAGACGGAAGTATCACTTCAGTTATAATGGAGATGATGATCACGTAGGATACGAAACTTGTTCTCTTTTATGCTGCAGCTATCGGGATATTACGACCAGGTCATGTATATCCGATTATAGAGACTAGTTACTAGAGATCCGATATGTGCTTCGTACGGGGCAGACACAATTCCAGCCTCAGGCCTAGCACGTGACCATCCGATACTGGATCGACATACACAATACTACGTATACTACGCCTGATATAGATCGCTTATTTCTGTAAGCATGTTTCTGGAGAATTGGGTAGGCATGGCTCTTTGCTAGAAGCCAACCTTGTCTTGTAAATCGGTACAAACGTAGTACTATGTACTTACGTGTTCGGATAGTCCGACGACCGTATTTACTGCCAATATATCTGGGGATCTCATGGGTCGCTTCCTGATTCACCGACGATGTATGACTCGCACTTTACTAATATGGGATTAATTGGATGAAAGAGAAAATTAATCTGGGATTAATTAAGGAGATATTTTATATGGGATAAAATATTATTTAAAGAGAGAGAACGATTAATTTAAAATTAATTGATAAATTAATATATTCGATATATTAAACAAAATTAGATTTCGACGCGGAATTAAAATCGGATTTTAATTTGTGCGAACGAATTAATTTAGAATTAATTCGTTAGCGACATGAATAGTAATTATGCTAGGCATGATTATTTAATTAAATTAGATTTAATAACGACGCAACGGAAAATTTGTTAATTTGGAATTAGCGAACCCGAGCCCATGAGTGTTTGCGGAACCATTCGCATTTAGAATCGAAGTGGGACCCGCAAGTCACATCTAGCGTCACATGATTCGTCAATCAAGTGATAGATGTCTTTCACTTTGAGTGATTGACACCAGTAACTATTCATGATTGATGTAAGTGGTTGAAAAGCTTTTGAAAGCTTGAAAGACTTTTATCAATATTTTATTTGATATTTGAATTTTGTTTTTGTGTATTAGATATATAAAACACAAAATTCTTCTCTCTCTCTCTTTAATGGATTCGGCAATAGTCCATTTTCTTTCTTCTCTCCCTTTTGGCGTTGGAAGCCATTTTTTCTTCTTGTTTCAAGCTTGGCCGAGACATGTAAGGAAGATTAGGATGATTTGTGGCAAATCATCAAGGTGCTAGCACACAAAGAGCTATACAAGGTGATAGGGAAACTCACTTGTGAGCATGGAATCCATTTTGGAAGCTTGGAGCTTGAAGACTTCAATGGAGGACCATGGCCGAATTTAAGGACAACAAGGATGCCCACTGCCGAGACTTTGAGGAGCATCAAAGGGCATAAAAATTTTTATTGTTCTTCGCATCGCAAAGTCGTTCAATGTGCGTATGATTCTGCCATATTTCATTGTTGTATTCACTTGTTTCATTGCTTTCAAATGATCCTTAGGACTTAATAGAAACCCAACACATTTATCTATTTGATGTGTCCATGAGATGGTATTCAAGCATGATTAGGCCATTAGTATGTTACTTGGTTCTTAAGCATGATTTAGCCTATTTAGTTGTTCCTTTTAAGCGTGAATAGTCAATTATTTTTCGTTTGGAATTTGCATTATGTTTAGGTTGTTCTTTGTTTTCCGCATTATATGATCGAAGTATGTTCATGAGATTGCCGTGTGCTATTACATGTTTGCCGTTATGATAATTACTTCCATGCATGTGAACTTAAAAGTAGAATAATCTTGGAAATATGTTGCGTAGATTCGATTAAATTATTGCACAAATCATTTCATTACAAGTGGCATAAGTAAGGGACCATTCCGAACCCAACGGTTTGAGGTCTTCCCTTGCGAGGGGTGAGTGCGGCCTTAAATATTTATCCCGGTTCACACCGAGTGGCGACTCCATTATTCTCCGTTTAGTCCCCCGCGGGCTACTCTTTACTCCCAACCGGGCCGCGAGCCCGGAACAGCATGTGTCGCCCAGTTTATGTGTTCCCACAAAAGGAAATGTGTATAGTTGTGTATAGAAAATATCGATTTTCACAATACTACAACTATAGGTATTGGATACCAGATCTCCCGTCTAGTTATTTAAAATATTAGTTAATGACTGTTTTGATATTTGATATCAGAACTTTCAACTATTAGATAGTTACTTGTTCTTTATAAACAATTGTTATATAATTTAAATATAACTAGTAGTGTCATTGGCGTAGAGATAAACATTAAGAAAAATTATTCGGTAAAAGTAAATAATTTAGAACGGTGCTTTATGAGTTTAATCACTTAAGCATTAGATGCCTATTCCATATGATAAAGGATGGTTTGATACAAGATCACACCACACATCCTTATCCATTTAATGAATATTGTATTCAGAAAGGTGATTAAGATCTCATTTAACCAATGATTGTCATTGGACCACCAGATTTATTTAACTGATACATTGGATATATGTAGTTTAATAACTTGTAATTGCTTAAGGTAGTTTTCTTTACTTTGTAACTTAGTTTATGAATTGTCTTAACTTGGTTACGTGTTTCTAAAAGAACACATATTGAACGTCTTGAAATGATCAAGAACTTTCAATCTGTTCTGATGAAACGTAGATTGAAATTTTTTGATTGTTCAAATATATTCAATCTAAAGTTTTTTTAGAGAACTTTATCCTTAAAATTCATAACAAGTCTTTGAATTGTTCAAAGATCTTTGATACGATCAAACATATGAATTTAAAGCAATTAGTTCTAAGGTTATTCAGTGAATGTGATTCATATTTAATATTATTCTTCCACGATTCCATCTTGATGGAATTGAGTAGTGGAAGCAGTCGAATTTTATATGATTTGATTCGTTTGATATTGAATGTTACCGAATTAATTTCAATACTCTTGGGGTTATGCTCCAGTAACACTAATTCATCTCTTTAATTAATGTTCCATTAATTTCTACAGTTACATATATGATGCGTATATGTAGAAATTTTGAATCTTGAAAAGTTTGAGATTTGAATATTTGTTTTATATAATAGTTATATAATGGAAATTACTTACGCCATGGAGGTATAAGTAAAAGTTTATCGTTTATTCTGTTTAATAGAATATTGTATACTATTTGATAGAATATCTTTCCTACGATCCTAAGTAATAAAATCGTTTTATCACTTGGTGTGTAACATCAGATTTTAACAATTGTAGAAAAGACTTGACTTATTGAAGTCAAATGTGAGAATGATAAACTATAATGGAACTACGTAATTAATAAGATGAAAGAACCCTTATACATCTTCTATATTTGTTTAATAGGATAACAGAATCATTTACGAGTATTTGATACTTAATGATTCTGTTGTTTTCTTACCGAAGAAAATTATCCTATAACTTATAATAGAAGCGATATTTGATATCGATTCTGGAAGTTCACCATTGAACCATAGATCTAAGATTGTTCATAGCTTACTGTGATCAAGTTTTGAACTTGATTAAGCTTTCATTATGAATTAGTTCATGATATATGCTAATTGTTTGCGCAACGAAAGCAGTGTGAGCTTAATAAAGTTTTGACCTTTATAGTATGACAGTGAGAAAATTTATACTCAGCAATCTATTATAGATTCTAAGAAAACTTGTCTCTAGTCACGCTAATTGAAAAATTAAAGAAATATTGGTTAATGTTGATATTAAACTGTACATTTTAGCTAAAAAATGCAAAATGACGTTTTTGAATGACTTATTCAGATAAGAGATCAGTTGTGATTTCTTTGTTTGAAGAGTTCATTTGGAATGGCCTTAGAGTTTGTGTTCTACTGAGATCTCAGTTTAGTGTGCTAGCTTATAAAGCCTATTGTAGACTCGGATAACTCTTCCAGAAATTCGTGTTCTCTATTTTTTATATCAGTCAGATTGTCTGATCTTGTCAAAGTATAGAAATACATATGTGATTGAAGGGTTAGTGGGACCGTACAAATTACTTTCTAGTGTTATATATCCTGACAACATTATCATTATTATAGTAATAATGAGATGTTTGTAAGGTAAAAGGTTTACCTAAGTCTTCTTTACTCCGTGAAAATAGTGGGAGTAGTCTCTGTTATATTTGATATAAAGTTTTATATAAGATATAAAACTATAGAGACTTGTGAGATACTCCTATTAGTCGTGCATTAGATATGATCTAATAAAAGACACAACAAGACTATCTGTATGACAGTTAGTATAACTGTTTGACAGTTAATGTGTGTCTTATATATAGTATTCATCTTTCGTAAATGATGATTCCTTTTTCGAAAGAAATATTGATTAGAATGTCTAATCAATCTTATGTATCATTTGATGATGACATAATGAATAATTTCTTATGTGCGATTAAAGATATCGATTTAATCGTAATTGTTACGAGTTATTTTGATATCATATAGACCATATGATGGATATTGAAACACGTTCTTTGTGATCTTTGATATATTAAGAATGAGTTTCTAATTCATGGAGAATACAGTCTGCAACCATTAGGGCCGTGTTAGTTTTTGAGACTAATTATGACGTTAGACAGTCTACGTCATAAAGAGTCACAAAAGATGCAGTGGGAGTGTCACAAAGGATTCTACTATTCAGTGGAATTAGATGCAACTTATGAAGTATTGACTTATGAAGTTGCATAGTGACCTTATAAATTAGAAGTTTTATATTGGTGTTATGCTTGCGGTTGTCCGCATAGTATTTTGGATTTGATCCCTGAATACTTGGACAACTCAGTAATTGTAGCACAATACTGATGTAGCGTCTCATTCATATTAATGTATAATTTAGATTCAACAAAATATGAAAGATGCTGGCTATGGGAAACGATTGAGTTTGTTTGACAAACTCATTATGTTATAGCGGTCTTACTTCTTGTTGACTACCTCTTAAGTGCTTAGTGAGTTTTTGAGGGCTATGTGTATACGATGCACATTGAGATGTGTATATGATACCGTGGATTGGCAGAAGAGCAAGTGGGAGAAATTGTTTGGGTTGGTGCTCAGAGCGCCAATCCGGACTGTATTTATGTCTGATTCATGAATACAAACATCCCTTTTTCCATAATATTACTTATTTATGGTTGCACTTCTTGTTTTTATATACGTATTCGATCTGATTACGATTAGATTGGAACTAAGTGGTTAGTGATATGTATATATATATAATATATTAGACAAATGCCCGATAATATATAATGTAGTACACAATTACAAAGCTAGTTTGTAATTGACATTGGGAAGTGTCACTGCTAAATGTATATTATCAAATATAGTTTCTGGTCAAGATTCACTAACACGGGTCGGTTAGTTAAATCGGCTGAGACCAGTACATGTCGTATATAGGGACTTGGTCCGATGGTTTATCCCAATGAACAATGAGTCTGGGGAGACTCATATAGATGTGTAGGTATTTATAGTGGATAAACATTGAACGACTCACCGAAGATTCTTAATGGATGATACACCAACGTCAATAAGAATCTTCTCGGGTTGAATAGCATAATGGTCCTTCGACTTGAGATACCACTGTGGATGTATGAGATATCCTCCACACTTAGATGACAGTTACGTCACCGATCTATTTAGATCAGACCTCTGCCTGTTCGTTGGGTGTGGAACGATCCTCAGGATATCCTGTGTGTATCAAGATAGGATCCGTCAGTTCCATTTACAGAGCATAGGTAGTCCATATATGTTTAGCAGTCTGTTAAATCTGTGGCCACAGTAAACTTCGGAAGTAAGTTCCGAATGTTATTTAGAGATTGCTAAAAGATACGTCGACGGGATAATACCTATAGAGATTTGACATTTACATCTATATCTCTGGTATTATCCGGATACCTGTGACAGAGGGATTATACTTATGCAATGACCTCGACCTGTATGATTCAGTTAGTTTATCCGTGGTCGTCATAATTTACGGGTGGGTAATTATGGACACGAAATTAGATTTTGTGATGGATATACCTGAATCTAGAGAGTCTCACTAATGAAATATACTCGTAGAGTACTAGGGCGACTTTTATAAATAATGATGATTATTTATAAATCGTTTAAACGTTAAACGAAAAATACATGCGAACGGGCCGAACCGTTATTTCCTAATTAATGTGTATTTGTATTTAATATATGATATTATTAATACACATTAATAAATTGTCAAATAAAGGTATTTGACATATATCATTAATATATGTATTTGAGATATTTAAAGTAAATATAATACATATATTTGAGATATTTGTATTTAATTAATTATTTAATTATTTAATTGTTAAATGATTAATATTTAAAATATAAATACCTCACCAAATGATAAAGTTAGGAAATGATTATAAGTGTAAATGTTTGACTTTACATTAAAGGAAAAGGTTGTCAAATTGAATTTGACTTCCTTGGATATTTGTTTTAATTGTTAAAATTGAAAATATCTATTTCCTTTTTATTTTTTTTATAATTTTCGGCCATGAGTTATTAAATATAAGTGTTATATTTTTTAAGTTGTCAATGTTGACTTGTTTGGAATCATTAAAGTGTAATGATAAAAGCAAAATACAAGTTGTTAAAGCTTTAATTGAAACAAAAGCAAAAATATCTAGATATTTATTTATTTCTTCTCACATATTCGGCCAAGGCTTATTTAGAGGAGATATAAATAGTTTTGTTTCAATTTTAGGGTTTAACAAGTTCATTTGAGACCAAATAAACATAAAAGAAGTTGAGAGAAAAGCTTGAAGGCTAAAGGAAAAAGCTTGGAAATCTTTGAGTTTTGTAAGTTTTTCTTTAAAGCTTTCAACATGAAATATTTTTCTAACATGCTTAGCTTTATTTTGTGATGCTTTGATATTATCTCTACTCTTATAGTTTGTGTTTATATGGTTGTGAACTTGGATGAAAGATTGATGCATGTAAGTAAGCTTGAAATGGTTTCAAAGCTTTACTTTTGATTTTTGGAAAATCAAGTTGCCATTCTAGAGTTGGTAAGCCACTCATTGGTGACCTAGAATTGTTCTAGAGTTGTTTCAAAGTGGTGAGGCTAGATTGGTGAAGTATTTAATGAATTAAAGTGTTTGGATTTTGTAAATTTGGTGAAATTGGTCAATTTGATGAAATTGTAAAATTAGGGTTCTTAACCCACTCCAAATTTGGGGATTTTCATATATGTGATGCATTATGGTATGAATATGATGTATGTAAAATTTTAGGCTGATTGGATTTGATCTTGGCTTGTTTTGAACAAAAGGGACCAAATTGTAATTAATTGGAAATTTTGGGGGTTCACTACAATTAGCTCAAAAATTGGGGATTTGTGTGAAATCTGATTTTGATGCATTAGATGTGTTGAAAAATATTTTAGAAATGATTTAGAATCATCCAAAATTGTATTTGACAACTTTTGGACTAAAATGATCAATTTATAAAGTTTTGGGGCAATTCGGTAATTACTAAGAAATTTGATCTCTTGTGTAATTTTTTAGAATTTGATAATTGGATAATTAAATAAATAAGTTTATTTGATTGATCCAAGAAAAATTTTGAAATCGGAAAATTTTGATTTTCCGCGATTCCGTTGCGTTACCGTGATTCCCCCTTAAAACCCAACACTTTTATCATTTAAATATCCAATAATCTAATTACAAATGATAAAAGAGCAATTTCCTTTGTCACATAGTTAATTTGTAAAACATCACCATGTTCTGTACAAATAGTGATGCTATGAGTCATAATTATCCAACATTGAAAACATATTTGACTTTAGATTGGCGTCAAGATTCCCGATGATAGCCTACGCTGTGAAACACTCTAGACTCGACATAGCACTGTAAGTGGAGTACTTGATTTCAGATTTGAATCGTTTATTTATCTCTTTATTTGATGACGAGTTAATAATTTTATACGGGCTATATCTAAAGTTTATCGATTTACTATTTTCAAATGATTTGAGACAGGTTTGAGATTTTTATGAGATATATGATTTAAACACAAGTGGTTTTGAGAGACTTTGTTATAAGATATAAATTGATAATGAAATTTGATTTTGGTAGACATGATTTATGTTTTGGTTTTGGAATTGATGGAAGCTATTAGAATTGATGGATACAGCAGACATGTGCATATATAGTTTCATGATTGAGGGACGGTGTTATATGAGCCCCTAAAATCCTAGTTTCATGGCCATGATGACAACATTGATTAGTGCTCCTGAATCTAGTACAGTGACTTAAGGGAAGACAATACGTAATGCTTCAAGACACTAGTTTTGATGTATTGGGGGCGACGATACGTAACGCCCCATGCGTTAGTTTTTTTCTACAGATTCCTCAGTTAATTTAGATTTCAAATCTTCATAAATGATTTCCATCAAAGTTTTGAGAATGAATCCAATTTATGTTTTTAAGATTCCAGAAATTGTTTTTATAGCATTGTTGATATTGACACAAATGTATTGGTATTATTTTTTTTTCTTATAGATCTAATTATTGAGTTCTCTAGGACTCGCCCCTTTCATTCCCTATTTTTTGCAGGATCTTTCAGTTAGTGACCCCCACAGTTATCTTTTGGAGACATGGACTAGGGACAAGATGAGTACTATAGTCACTTGTCATGACCGTCTGCCATGTCAGGCTTGCATTACAGTTGATGTGTTTATAAAAGATTAACTAGTTTATTAATATGTTTCCTGTGGTTCATATATTGTATTAAACCAATAAGTTGTGTGTGTGCATATTAATGTGACGATTAATTGTCCGCATATAAATTGAGTATTTTTAATAGTAACAAATAGAGGGTTAGGTGACATTGGAATCCTTTAATTGTCTGTAACCTCTCCGGATTAGAGATGTTACATAAACACACACTATCACTCATCATTAACCAAAAACACACAAATCATCACTCTAACATCATTACATAATTTCGACTAAAAGGCTGTTTAACACTAAATTTACTTTAATGAAGTATGATCTTTTTCTTTTTAATATCTAAAAGGCTGTTTACACACAAATCCTTTAATGAAGTATGATCTTCAGTCACAAAATTAATCTCTAAACCAGTTAGAGAGAAAATATAACACTAAATTTACTTTTTTTTGACTCAATACTTGAGAGAAAAACTAAAGAAGATGAAGGCTAGGGTTCAGAGAATGAGAATCCCACCAAAAGAAAAAAAAAATCATTTTCTTTTTATATCCATAGTTTTATTTTTGTAATCAAATCACAAAATAAAAACCATTTTTCCTTTAGCAAAATTTTGCCAAATGGCCTTTAGAGAACTTCCAAATTTGTTTAATGTCTTAATTAATACATTAAACATGTTGCTTAATCAAATTTTGTAATTTCGAATTTCAAAAAAGGAGGTTCCAAAATCATATTTTGGAAACTCATTAATTTAAAATCAACATTAAATTATACAATATCATTTAATAGTAAAATTTTAAAATAAATAAATAATTATCTCATAATTATTTATTATGGAAAACTTTATATTAAAATTAACATAAAGTTTCAATTGTGACATATATTATTAATCATATTAATAATTATAATGCATGTGAGTTAGTAATTGGACTATCCAATTATATTTAATTTGCTACAATATATCGAGCTAGCACGAGGACCAAATTGACCTACAGTTCCGAGCTCCAATAATCCCGGAATATTAATTAAAGCTCTTTAATTAAATACTCTATATTATTAACTTATGGTTATTCCACTAAGAGCCTAAATCTGCTCTCTCGTTACTGAAGATATATTATGTAAGTCGAACTATGTCAGTGTCCATCGATATAGTCATTTTATACCGATTGACCATTCACGAGTATCTCACAATTATAGCCGGGTCAAAATAAATGTAATAGTCCTTTAAATTTTTTTTTATCTTAAGTACCATTGATTCTCTAATGAACGATTTATTCATAACCATTATGAATATTAATCTTTTCTATTCGTAATAGAAAAACTTGAGTGTTCTAATCGTTCAAGTACCGAATGAACCCTTAAGAAAGATACTCCTCTACTTCTCGCAAGAAGGAGTGAACTCCATATTTATGTACACCAAACCATGTCCCAAAAGTACGTAGCTATTGGTAGGGATTTCTTCACCTACCATACATTTGTAAATCAAAAGACATAGCATGCCATGCAGAAGTTCATAGTACACTCAGGATTTAGATCAACCCATATATGATAATCTATTATACTGATATGAATTTCTTTGTTTAACATATATTAAAATAAATTCATTCATGTCTTGGTCAAGTCATGTATGATTGCATCATATAAGGTGCCTTCATTCCAATTTCACCACATTAACAAACCCGAATCAATGTCGTCATAAAATATGGAATGGACCACAGCTGTAGATAAACCACAAAAAAAGTGCATATCATGGTTGGTCATGATTAATTGGAATTTACCACCACACCATTATTATCGCAATAACGCGTGATTAGTTGATCCATATCTTAAACAACTTCTGGATCTTCCAAGAATTTCCAGAGACAGACTACTTCATTGGCTGTTACAAAATCAGTCTATATGGTGCAGTTGGTAATACAAGATTTCTATATGCTCCTCCACACAATAGCCCTACTACCTAGGGTGAATACTCATTGGGATGTTGATTTCCTAGAATCTACATCCGTTTGAAAATTAGAATATATAAGCATACAATTTCTCGTTCTCTTAAGATACTTTAGAATGTGTTTCACAACTGTAAAATGATATAATCTTGATTAGACTAAAACCTACTGACTAATCACACTGTAAAGTAGATGTCTGGTCACATGCATATCATAGCATACATGAGACTACTAACTACTGAGGCATATGAAATATGTCTCATTTCCTCAACTGTTTGAGGTATCATAGGAGACTGTTCATTTAAAAAATGAATTCCATATTGAATAGGGAAATTACCTTTCTTGAAATTCTACATCCCAAGTCGCTCAAGGATTATGCCTGAGACATAGGTAACAATCATCTCTTGTGATCCTGAAAAATCTGGATCCCAAGTACATAACTACATTTTCCCATCTCTTTCATTTAGAATTGGTTAGCCAGCTAGTATTTTATGTTAGACAATACTTTTGTTAGGGATATGCCCTATAACCAACTTGTGGATGGGCTATATGTACATGTTTTTATAATATTTTCATTAATTAATAAAATGGAAATCTTTATTATACGTGTCTTACATAACTTATATGAATCATCAAACACTGTAATAAAGCCCTTAGAGTAATAAGATGATGGCTTCCACGCCTTATGAGAATTATTACTCTTAAACGTTCCTAGTCATAGTTTTATGAATAATCTGGGCGTTCACAAAGTGGAGAGACTAGCATGATGATATGATCTGCCCTTAAGTGGGGTAGCCGATCTCATAGGCTACTAGCAAAAATGCGTTCGCTTGGTGTATCACATGGATGCATGAGTTGCTCGTGTCCATCGAACTGATCGCCGAAAGTTTTCGCATGAAGTGTTTATCCCATATGTATGTGAGAACTTTCATGTATCGATTGTATGACCAGTCCTTAGACTTGAGGTTTTTACAATCTTATGTGTGGATCAAATAACTTTGACATTCTCCTTCCCCGGTTCAAAAGATCCGGTCATAAGGGTATGATTGGGTCATTTGTTGAAACACGTGAAGTTTGTAAAGATACAAAAGAGAATCGCCACTCTCTCGGATAATATTTTCTTATAAGAGTAGTATTCCAGTTCGCGGGTTGATATGTGTGATCAGTACTTGAGACTGTGGCCGCAACAGAAGAATCATGTGAGATTCTTGGGTTAGCACGATTCATGACACTATCAACATCATACCTTTGACTATATGGGTGCACACTTTCCATACCCTAGGTCAAATGGTGGGGATACAGTGAGGCGAAGGACCGTATCATATGTAAATCACATACAGAATGGGTATATATATCTTTCCTTCTCATTTGGGGGCCTTGACATGTTGCTAGATGTCAACATTTGTCATGAAATCGAACAACCATCTGATCGGAGGATAATTTATGTTTGATTAAATTATCACGATTCATTTCATGTCGAACTTAAGGGGAACCAAAAAGGTCACACAGAACAAAGTCGAAATCAATGGTTAACAGTGCACAGTACAAATTTAACAGCATATATGATTGTTGTAGGAATTACTCATAAATGGTTCAATGTGTTTAAATATTGAACAAATCATTTATGAGGTTCCATAGTGGCTTAAGGATTGGTGAATGACGATAGGGGTACTTTGGGAATTGGGATAAATAAATAAATAATATAAACGTGATTAGTAACGTGAATATTAACATGAATAGTAATGTGAATAGTAAATTTTTTTTGTTATTTGTTTTGAATTCAAATTCGGCCCAAACTTTTATTAGGGTTTTATAATCTCATTAAACCACATAATTAAGATCCAATGGCTAAGATTAAATTAATATTTATCCCACATCGGATTCTTAATTAATTTTGGTTTCTTTGGAGCACGTATATAAACCCAAAGAATTCTTTACAAATTTTTACACCAAACCTTTCATATCTTGGGTTTATATAAGTGAGCAACTCTAAAGTTTAAGCGTAAGCCACTGATTTTGAGGATCCATAAGTCTAATTGACTAGAGGAACCTCGAGTTAAAAGTTTTGAGGTATTTGTCTAGGCTAGCACCAAGGGCAAAATACCCGTGCACTCAAGGCGTAGTCTTGCCGATGAGTTTTGGCTTTGGTGTGTGCATCTTTGGAGGCCACACACTTGGTGGCTCTTTGGAACGTGTAAGAGCTTGTTGAGTTCGAGGAAAGCTTGTAGATTGGAGGAAGGACTGGAGGAGTCTTCGGTTCAAGTAAGTCTTTTTCTTTCTTTATTTTAATTAGAGTTTTTATGATAGTTAACATGTTTAGGTTTATATTCTTTGCATGTTTTAAAAGTTTTTATGTTTAGAATATATAGTAACATGCCTAGGCTTGTAGAATAATAAAAACAAATGGGTCTTGGGAAAAGGGATAGCGACATTATAATTTGATTTATTAAATTTTCCGATGCGCACTCGCGGTCGCTTCCCAACAATTTTTACATCATTCTCAATGAGTAAAACATCATCGACGTATAGTACATGAAAAAACCACCTTATTATTAATGACACGCTTGTATACACAAGGCTCATCGACGTTCTGCTCAAAATCATAAGACTTGATCGTGGTATCAAATCTTAAGTTCCAAGATTGAGATGCTTGCTTCAATCCATAAATGGACATTTGCAACTTGCAAACAATTTGCTCATAACCATTGGTAATGAATCCCTCTAGTTGCACAATATAGATTTTCTCATCTAGACTGCAATTCAAAAATGTTATCTTGACATCCATTTGCCATATCTCATAGTCATAATATGCGACAATTGATAGAAGAATGTGAATGTATTTGAGCATGGCTACTGGCGAGAAAGCCTCATATAGTCGACTCTTTCGTTCTAAGTATAATCCTTGAACACCAGCTTAGCTTTGAAGGTCTGTACCTTCGCATCTATTCCAGTCTTCCTCTTGTAGATCCACTTATAACCTATAACTTTACCCCATCAGGTTGGTCTACAAGTTTCCAGATTGAGTTGAATTACACAAACTCAATCTCGAGATTAATGGCTTTAAGCCATTCATTTTTACAAGATCATTTATTGCACTATGATAGCTCAACGGTTCATCTATACCATTACTGGAGGTGACAACTTTTGCGTCTCTGTTTCTAAGATAGCGATCAGGTTATTGCACAACCCTCCCACTACGTCTATGTAACATCCCCGATCTGGGAGATGTTACCGGTAGGGGATAGACCGTACTAACCTCATAAGCCTCTGACTTCTGATAATTATTATTCTTATCTTACTTATATATACCCTTGTATGGGACCATAGCCCAACTCATCAACCATCTATGCATAATACTCTTATTACTAAATATTCTGATTAAATACACATTTCAATGATGAACATGTGACCATTACTGTATATAACATAAATGTTACAAGACACTCTTTGACTCTGACTGAACTTGTCTTAATCCCTGACTTGACCTGGTGGACTCCATACCCTAATGACTAGATCGGTATCCGTCCTCCCGAGCTCGCCCTGCGAGAATACCTGCAAAACAAGAAAACTGGGAATGAGGGGTTAGATCGTTTGAATGATCTAACCGAGTGGATGATTTCAAATAAAAACTGAAATACTATAATCAAAAAAGTTGGTTCTAAAACCAAAATTCAGAAATAACTTTCTATGAAAACTCTTTTCTTGTCCGAGAATTCTGAACTCTTTTATGAAAGTCTCATCTAAAATCTCTCTGCAAAACTTATTTTTTTAAAAAGTTTCTTATAAAACTGTTGTTTTCTGAAAACTTTCTTTTCTAAAAACCTTTTTCTGGAAACTGTATCTGAATTGTTGCTGTAAACTGTATCTGTGTCTGAAAACCTTATGTATGGGGGCGTTACGTATCGTCGTCCCCCAAAGCATGCCACTTATGTCCTTGAAATTAGTAGTCTTGGGGCGTTACATATCACCATCCCCCAAGCCACTGAACTAGAACTGGGGGTGCGAATCTATGCTACCCTTCAAGCTCTGAAAATAAGATCTAGGGGCATCTGTCATCTCTTAGTCCTGAACTATGATCTGAGGGCATTACGTATCGTCGTCACCTCAGATCTTTACATTTGCACATGTCATCCGTCAATTCCATGTCTGTAACAAGTTAAATACTGAGGTGAGTTTTCCCCCATGCCTCAAAAACATAAATCTCATGGTTAAAAATATTTATTTCCTAAATTATTTCTCAAATATGCTGAACAAAATATAACTGATAATAAAACTGGCTAACGCCGTAAAAGCAAAAATATAAGTATGATATTTAAAACAATTATAAAGTAAAATCAACTAAAAAAAAGTGCATCCACTCATAGATATGGAGTTCTGCTAATATAACCTCATTTCGGCAAAAGGCTTATGATTCATGCGATAACCTCTAATTTATAACTCTGATTAGATCATGGAGTATATTATGGAATTAAACTAAATCTATCAATTTAAATACTCGCTATCGCTTTTAGGCATAACATATTTATATTATGGTGTATTGTATATAAAAAAGTCGATATGAGACCCTGAGGGTGGCCTCTAACATGCTAGGGTGAAATTGAGATGAAATAACACTGATTTGGGACTGTTTTGAGTCAAGCCTCACGACGCAAAGCCTTGCGCGTCGCGACTCGCCACATTCCAGAAATGTCCTGATATTTTTCCAGTGCGCATCGCGACGTGATAAGTGCATGAAAATGTACTTTGAAACATCACTTATCTGGGTTTATTGTTAAGTATTTAGTTATATATTTTATATTTTATTACATAATTTCTATTGTTATATTAATTTAAAAATATTTATTATTTAAACTAATTTAGTGATTTTTATTTGTAGGAATATTAATACATGGATCCTGGGACAATTACAAGTGTTTAGGGGCCATACTGATGCATAGGACGCACACAGGAACCGAGAACGCGAAAAGTAGGAATTAATGAGAAATTGTACTGGCGCCATGGCGCCATACTCCCATACAAAATCCAGAGAGTTAAGCGCCATGGCGCCACCAAAGAGAGAGACTTTGAATTCATAAAGGACATTGACGTGGGCCCAACCTTCCAATATTTGTTATTTACAAATGTCAAATAAAAAGTGAAGAGGAAAGTGACGAATTGGAAAGAGAAGGAAAGAGAAAGTAACAAAGTGGCGTGAAGGCAAATTTAAAGAAGAAACAAAAATCAGCCGCAGTTGTTGACTTTGAAAAAGTTAAAAGAAGAACGTGAACCCCAATTCCATTAGGTTTCAAATTACTTATTATAAAAGCAATGCAAAAGGCGTGAGACCGAGGAGGAGCTGCGTCAAGCAGCCTGCGCATAATAGAAAAATAAATTAAAGAGCAGTCGAGAGAATACGAAGCAGAGAGCTGCCGAGAGGCAGCAAGAAGAGAAGAAATCAGAGCGCAATGCCGGGACACGGAGTCATGATAATTCAGAGCAATAATTCTCTCCAATCCCATGCTATCATTATTTCTTTTATGGGAAACTAATCCCTAGGCAAAGTTAGGGATGAACTCTTGTGTTGAATTTTTATTATTTATGTTTTTGATTCCTACGAGTACCTTTTAATCGTTTAATAAAATTAATGGTTGTTATTTTCTATTATCTTTCGATTATTTAATCCAGAAATTATGTTTTGTCAAATCCCATATAGATCCAGTCACGCTTCTTCTATGTGTGGTTTGCGAATTTAATTGTGACTGGTAAAAGTCGTTTTATATGTTGGTCTTCTGCTGCAGTATTGCCTGAGGGTACATTGTCGACGTTAGATAGCTCGTAACGATGACTTTTGTGAGCTATTAACATAGAGAAAATAATAATTAATTACCTTAGAATTTAATATGCGTAGAATTGAATATGTTCCGGTTGTTGGTTTGGGATGTGAAACCTTCAATTGTGTAATAAAAGGAATCAATAACTAAATATACGAGTTCGATGCAAGAGGGATTCCCGAAGCTTTGTCATATCTCTCTGCCATTATCCTTTATTATCTTTTTATTATCTTATTTATCTTTATTTTAATTACCAATCTTATCGTTTTATTTATTAAGTTACCGTTAACGTTTTTGTTTGAGTAAATTAGTTCTTGTAACCATCTCTCTGAGGAATCGACACCCCAGCTATACTGCGATAACCGCAAGTTATTTTTGGCGTAATCAAAATTTGGCGCTGTTGCCGGGGAGACGATTTACAAGCAAGGACCAGGTTTACTTCGTCAACAACGAAGCGGTAACTTCGTTCCATTTATTTATTAGTATTTTATTTTATTTATTCATTTATTATTTGCCTATTTATTTTCTTTTAATTTTTTTTTCTTTCTTAGTTTTTGTTTAGATTTTTTTATTTTTGTGTTTATTTCATTTTATTTTTAGTTTTAGTAGACTTTAATTTTTAGTTTCATTTATTTTATTTTATTTTTATTAGTTGTGTTGGAGAGCATGTCTATATTTTTAGGGATCAATTGGGTAGATTTGCTAGAATAGAACATGAAGATTTAGAGTCAGATCAAGATAATATATTTGAGAATCTTTTTGCTACACCATCTAGATCTAGTAGACATACCATGAGTGAGTACGAGAGACCACCCAGGAGGACTCTTGAAGAGTACCTCCACCCAACTCGCACATCTACACCTTCGTGCATAATGTTTTCCCCTAATGCACCATACATAGACTTTAGACCTGTAATGATACAATATCTTCCAGCTTTTCACGGTTTAGAGAGCTAGAATCCTTACGTACACATTAGGGAGTTTGAAGAGGTAGTAGCAACCTTCCATGACCGTTTTGGGACTACCGATACAATTAGACTTAAGTTATTTCCCTTTGGCCTTAAGGATAAAGCTAAGAGCTGGCTGTATTCTTTGAAACCTAGGTCAATAGGAACATGGGACGAGATGACGCAGGCATTTTTCAACAAATACTTCCCACACTATAAGACTAATGCCTTGAAAAGACAGATCTCCACCTTTTTCCAGAGAGACAGTGAGACATTTTATGAAACGTGGGAGAGGTATAATGAGTTGTTAGCTAGTTGTCCCCACCATGGATATGAGAGTTGGCATTTAGTAAGTTATTTTTATGATGGACTAACCCCTAGGGAACGCCAATTCGTTGAGATGATGTGCAATGGTAAGTTCATTCGAAAGGACCCTGGGGAGGCACTCGAGTATTTAGATGACCTAGCAAAAAAATCTCACACTTGGACTGGACCCAATGTCGTAGATAACACTGATAGGACGCGTATTTCTTCTAGCAGAAGCCTAAAATACTTTAGGGAATAGGATAGCCTTAATACACAAGTTGAGCTGTTAACTAGACAGATAGGAGCCTTAATAGCCAAAGACAGCAAGACAATGCATTCATTAGCCCAGCTAGAATCCCAAGAGTGTCCTATGTACAGTGAGATGAAGGGTACAAATGAGGAAAACTACAATACTTTACGGATGTACCAGAAGCCTTATACACCATATCCAGATACCTATAATCCTAGTTGGCAGAACCATCCCAATGTTAGTTGGAGGCAGGAGTCTTATCAGCCTACCCAGACACCACAACCTAAGAGTTACAATACCCCACAGTATCACACATCTGCCATTTCTAGGAATTCTTTAGAGGATATTATGCAAGCATTCATGGAAGCCCAGAATAAAACCAATCAAAGGATTGAGTCATTGATAGCTCAGGTAGCTGAAGACCAAAAGGAAATTAGGAGTCAACTCTCTAAATTGACTAATGACCTGAGTGTACAAGAACAAGGAAAATTCTCATCTCAGGCTCAACCAAATCCACAAGGGCAACCCATAGCACAGACTGATCATGAAGTATCCAGTGTAAGAGGTGTTGATGTCATAATCACTAGGAGCGGTAAAGATGTAGGAATTCAGAATACCTCCAACATTATAGATGACCCCAAGGATAGTAGTGCATATACCCCTCAGGAAGAACAAGTGCCATCGTTTCAAATTAGAGTACCTTTCCCACAAGCACTTAGACCCACAATGAGAGTTCTAGTTCCAAATGTTGAAAAACAATCACAGGGTGAGGGTGAATGTCATTACTCATACATGCTAGAAGTAGTTCTACCGGAAATAGTGTCTCTACAACCTGAATCAAATCCTTCTGAACTGAAACTGGTCCCTAAGAATCGAAAAAGGAAGAAAATGAGAGTTAATGCTCAATTAAAGATGATACCTGTGAGGTTAAAGAAGATTGAGTGAATCTTTCCTTATGTGCAGTACCAAATTTCAGCCACCAGACCATGGATTAGTGGATAAACTGCCACAGCTAGACAAGCATTCTCTCGCATGCCTTCATCAGTACGCTCGATGGAAACCACCATGACAACTTGAGTGCTTGTGTTTGGCTGACGAAGTTAAACTTAGCGCTAGCGGGGAGGCAACCCTTGCATCTGAATTTTATTTTATTTTATTTACTTTAGTTTTATTTATTGTGTGTTAATTGCATGTTTTATTTTTCTGTTTGCATTAGTGTTTATACATGAGTTCTCACAACCTACACAGCCACACAGCTAAAGTCTCACCAGCAGGAACCTGATCAACTCCACGCCTGGTAGTGTTGTTCCTTAATCATTTTTCTTTACATTTATCTTACATTGAGGACAATGCAAGTTTTAAGTGTGGGGGTGTGTATGCATGCGCATGAAAACTTGTCAACCTGTCTTAAATACACTTATAAAAAAAAATTGTTGTTTTGTTTGTTTTTAGTCCTTGATAGTTAAACATAAGTCCAATGATGATATTGTTTGTTTTAGGGTGAAATCTTAGAAATGATAAGTCTTTTAATGCATTTTCATCTGATGCTTTGAGTAGTTTATCTATGTTAGACTCGTTAGCACTTAATTATGGGTTTTTAGCAGTGAAAGCCTGGTAGTTAACAAAGTGACTAGTTGAAGAAATTACATGTCGATGAATGACCGTTTGCTTAGATGTCTATCCTGATTTGCTTGTGTTATGACATGTGGTATGGTTGAAAATAAAAAAAAAATTCTTTGAAAAAAGAAAATAACTCACCTATAACCGATAAGCGTGAAGCTACCCACGGGCGAGTATTAGGACCACCATGAGGAGAAATGCTACCTTAAAGGGTAGGTGTGTTGAGAAAAAAAAAGAAAAAAAAGAAAAATGCAAATAGAAGAAAATGAAAAGTGAGACAAAAGAAAAAAAAAAGAGTAATCATACCATATTGAGCACGGAGAAGAAACTACAGAGCTTAATTGAGATATCTAGGTTGGTTTGACCCATCGACCCCAATTTCTAAACGAAATCATTGAGTTGGCTTACCTAGGAATAAAGCTATGAATGAACCTTTACACACACACACTTTGAGTCTAGCTTAGATGATTTATTCAAATATTTAGATTTGAGTTACGTTGAGTACTTTGAAGGTTCTTCGGTTTCATTACTAAGCATTCTCTGAGGATAAAATTATGTGAATCTATTGGGACTATTTAATTTTTATTTTTGCATGATTGCGTGTTTTGAATGACGTTTGTGGGTATCGTCGCTGTAAGCCCTCACGAGACTACAACTCGTCCACTAGGGACACCTAGGGGTTTAAAGGCTTATTGCATACGCTAAATGCAATCGTGATCCCTACGAAAGTGGCTTAGGTAGTTTTATTTATTTAGTTCTTATTTTATTTTTGCGCTTGAATTGCTAGGGACTAGCAATAAGCTGGTTGGGGGTTGTGATAAGTGCATGAAAATGTACTTTGAAACATCACTTATCTGGGTTTATTGTTAAGTATTTAGTTATATATTTTATATTTTATTACATAATTTCTATTGTTATATTAATTTAGAAATATTTATTATTTAAACTAATTTAGTGATTTTTATTTGTATGAATATTAATACATGGATCCTGGGACAATTACAAGTGGTTAGGGGCCATACTGATACATAGAACGCACACAGGAGCCGAGAACGCGAAAAACAGGAATTAATGAGAAATTGTACTGGCGCCATGGCGCCATACTCCCCTACAAAATCGAGAGAGTTAGGCGCCATGGCGCCACCAAAGAGAGAGACTTTGAATTCATAAATGACATTGACGTGGGCCCAACCTTCCAATATTTGTTCTTTACAAAAGTCAAATAAAAAGTGAAGAGGAAAGTGACGAATTGGAAAGAGAAGGAAAGAGAAAGTAACAAAGTGGCGTGAAGGCAAATTTAAAGAAGAAACAAAAATCAGCCGCAGTTGTTGACTTTGAAAAAGTTAAAAGAAGAACGTGAACCCCAATTCCATTAGGTTTCAAATTACTTATTATAAAAGCAATGCAAAAGGCGTGAGATCGAGGAGGAGCTGCGTCAAGCAGCCTGCGCATAATAGAAAAATAAATTAAAGAGCAGTCGAGAGAATACGAAGCAGAGAGCTGCCGAGAGGCAGCCAGAAGAGAAGAAATCAGAGCGCAATGCCGGGACACGGAGCCATGATAATTCAGAGCAATAATTCTCTCCAATCCCATGCTATCTTTATTTCTTTTATGGGAAACTAATCCCCTAGGCAAAACTAGTGATGAACTCTTGTGTTGGATTTTTATTATTTATGTTTTTGATTCCTACGAGTACTTTTTAATCGTTTAATAAAATTAATGGTTATTATTTTCTATTATCTTTCGATTATTTAATCCAGAAATTATGTTTTGTCAAATCCCATATAGATCCAGTCACGCTTCTTCTATGTGTGGTTTGCGAATTTAATTGTGACTGGTAAAAGTCGTTTTATATGTTGGTCTTCTGCTGCAGTATTGCCTGAGGGTATATTGTCGACGTTAGATAGCTCGTAACGATGACTTTTGTGAGCTATTAACATAGAGAAAATAATCATTAATTACCTTAGAATTTAATATGCGTAGAATTGAATATGTTCCGGTTGTTGGTTTGAGATGTGAAACCTTCAATTGTGTAATAAAAGGAATCAATAACTAAATATACGAGTTCGATGCAAGAGTGATTCCCGAAGCTTTGTCATATCTCTCTGCCATTATCCTTTATTATCTTTTTATTATCTTATTTATCTTTATTTTAATTACCAATCTTATCGTTTTATTTATTAAGTTACCGTTAACGTTTTTGTTTGAGTAAATTAGTTCTTGTAACCATCTCTCTGAGGAATCGACACCCCAGCTATACTGCGATAACCGCAAGTTATTTTTGGGCGTAATCAAAATTTGGCGCCGTTGCCGGGGAGACGATTTACAAGCAAGGACCAGGTTTTCTTAGTCAACAACGAAGCGGTAACTTCGTTCCATTTTTTTATTAGTATTTTATTTTATTTTATTCATTTATTATTTGCCTATTTATTTTCTTTTAATTTTTTTTTCTTTCTTAGTTTTTGTTTAGATTTTTTTATTTTTGTGTTTATTTCATTTTATTTTTAGTTTTAGTAGACTTTAATTTTTAGTTTCATTTATTTTATTTTATTTTTATTAGTTGTGTTGGAGAGCATGTCTATATTTTTAGGGATCAATTGGGTAGATTTGCTAGAATAGAACATGAAGATTTAGAGTCAGATCAAGATAATATATTTGAGACCTAGGTCAATAAGAACATGGGACGAGATGACGCAGGTATTTTTCAACAAATACTTCCCACACCATAAGACTAATGCCTTGAAATGACAGATCTCCACCTTTTTCCAGAGAGACAATGAGACCTTTTATGAAACGTGGGAGAGGTATAATGAGTTGTTAGTGTTAGACATTATGTCCCATAGCGTCACTGTTTGTAAATGATATTGTATTATTGTACAAAATTAACTATGTGATAATGAAATTGCCTTTTGCCGTTTTGTAATATTATTTACATTGATATATAAATGGCGAAAGTCCATATGATTAATACCGGATTGAGATGATATGAGACAGTATCAATCCATAAAGGTTTAATCATTAAATATCCCTAGTCGGAGTATTATCGAGATCGGACATCGATAATGCGGAATAGACTAGTATTGCGCTTGTGCACGTTGTGAGGGCACAACGACATAGTTCTCATATATTTAAGTATTGGATACTTATGCAAGTGCGATAGGAGGTTGTGTTTTAACCGATGGTACGAAAAACAGCTTCGCTCTGGACAGACCCCGCGGAATCCCATTGGTAGTATGTCTACGTGTCTATGGGAGGCCGCATCAGGGTAGGTGTATATGGTCTTAACCTGAGACTTACATCGCTAGTACTTGCGACAATCGGTAAACTTTGGTTTTTGTGGTTGGGGACCTTAACCGGTTCTGTGTACACCTCTTCTGGGTTTATCGAGAATCGTAGTGTACTGGATGTGATGTCAAGATGGAAGTATCGCTTCAGACATATGGAGGTGATGATCACGCATGACTCAGAACTAGTACTCTATAAAAGGTTGCAACCGTCGGGACAATATGACCAGGTCAGGATTGTCCGATTTAAAGAGACTAGTTGCTTGATGTCCGATATATGTTTCGTACGGGGCAGACACATCTCCAGCCCCAGGCCTAACATGTGATCATCTGATACTGGATCGATGTGCTCAATACTACGGTATACTACGCTTGATATAGATCTAATATTCCAGTAAGAATATTTCTGGAGAATTGGGTAGGCATGGCGCTTTGCTAGAAGCCAACCTTGTCTTGTGAATCGGTAAGAACGTAGTACGAGGTACGTACGTGTTCGGATTATCCGACGACCGTATTTACTGCCAACATATCCGGAGATCTCTTGGGTCGCTTCCTGAAGATTCACCTATGATATTTGATTCGGACTTAATTAATCTTGGATTAATTGCGGAGAAACTTTATCTTGGATAAGTGCCTTGTTTAGAGAGAGAACGATTAATTTAGAATTAATCGATAAAATTATTATATTCGATATAATAATCGAAATTCGATTTCGACGCGAAATTAAAATTAGATTTTAATTCGGGCATACAGTTAATTTAGAATTAATTCATTAGCGACGTAAATAATAATTTCGCCAGGCGCAATTATTTATTTAAATTCGATTTAATTAACGTCGCGACGTAAGCTCGGTATTTCAGAAATATCGAACCCGAACGCGTGAGTGCACGTGGGCCCACTTTCATTTGGAAACGTGTGGGGCCCACATGACACATGTCATTATATGCATTATTTAATTGTTAATGCATTGCATGGTGATAGTGTACAATACACTCAAAGGTTTTGCATGGAGTTTGAGTGTTTGACACTCTAAGCCATTGCATGGTTTGTGTCATAAGTTTATTATTAATTTAATAAATTTATGACATAAATATAAATTGTTTTTTGGTAAAAAAATCAATTACACTAAAAAAACTCTCCTCTCTCTCTCTCTCAAATGCCGTGAGCTCCAAAGGAAGAAGAAGAAGATTTGATTTTCTTTTCTCCATTTGCTAGCACATTGAAGGATCAAAGGAGGTGATAGAGAAACCATCAAAGAGTTTGGAATACACAAAGCTTGGAGCTTTCCACCTCTTGTCTTCCTTGGCCGAAAATCACCACACTTGGAGCTTCCATTTGGTTTGATTTTCTTCATCACAAAGCATTGTAAGTATGATTCCGCCATACTTCAAAGTTTAATATATATTCATTTATTATATTTCATATGCTTAATCTTTCAAACGAATTTGATCCCAATTCATATGACGTCTGCGAATCTTGTCTTTTAGGCAAAATGCCTAAATCACCTTTTAGCGGTAAAGGTGAACGTGCCACAGAACTGTTGGCTCTCGTTCATACTGATGTATGCGGGCCCATGTCTAGCCAGGCTAGAGGTGGATTTCACTACTTCGTAACCTTTACAGATGATGCATCTCGTTACGGTTATGTGTATCTTATGAGACACAAGTCGGAAACTTTTGAGAAATTCAAAGAGTTTCGACACGAAGTGGAGAAACAAACAGGGAAGAGTATGAAGACATTACGGTCAGACCGTGGTGGCGAATACTTAAGTTATGAGTTTCAAGATTACTTGAAAGAATATGGTATTCTTTCACAGTGGACTCCTCCTGGAACACCGCAATTAAACGGTGTGTCCGAACGGAGAAACCGCACCTTGTTGGACATGGTAAGGTCAATGATGAGTCGCACTGAGCTACCAATATCCTTCTGGGGATATGCATTAAACAGTGCTATACTTATTTTGAATAAGGTACCGTCGAAGTCTGTTGAACAGACCCCATATGAGATATGGACAGGAAGGAAACCAGGTTTCTCTTTCCTAAAGATTTGGGGATGCTGGGCATATGTTAAACGTTTGGAAGGCACCAAACTTGAACCCAAATCTGATAAATGCCTTTTCGTTGGATATCCTAGGGAAACCAAAGGATATTACTTCTATTACCCACAAGAGAACAAAGTATTTGTTGCTCTACAAGCATTTTTCCTTGAAAGGATTTTAAATGCAGTGGTAAGTGGGAGGAAAGTAGAACTCGATGAAGATCGTAGTGATACTGTTCCTGGCAATGAATCAACGACGGAACAAGAACAGACCGTCCGGGATGAGTCTGTACCACAAACTTCACATACACAAGGACCGCGTAGGTCGGAGAGAGTCAGAACAGTACCTGAGAGGTATGGGTTCCTGATCTCACCTCATGTAGATATTAATCTTATTGAGGATAATGAGCCGGCTACGTATGAGGAAGCGATACAAAATATCGATTCCGCTTTATGGCAAGGCAAGCCATGAAGTCCGAGATGGATTCCATGTACGCCAACCAAGTTTGGACACTGGTTGATGCACCAGAAGGCGTAAAGCCTATTGGATGCAGATGGATCTTCAAGAAGAAGACCGACATGGATGGCAACGTTCAAACGTACAAAGCTAGGCTTGTAGCGAAGGGGTATCGTCAACAATATGGTATTGATTATGACGAAACCTTCTCACCCGTTGCCATGATTAAATCCATTCGGATAATGCTTGCAATAGCTGCATATTTCGATTTCGAGATATGGCAGATGGACGTTAAGACCGCTTTCCTTAACGGAAACCTTTTGGAGGATGTTTATATGCAACAGCCTGACGGTTTTATCGTGCCAAGACTTGCAAACAAGGTTTGTAAGTTAAATCGATCCATTTATGGATTGAAGCAAGCATCACACGGTCATGGAATCAGCGTTTTGATGAGATCATAAAAGAATATGATTTCATACAAAACGATGATGACCCTTGTGTATACAAGAAGGTTAGTGGGAGAGCACTTACTTTTATTGTCCTTTATGTCGACGACGTATTGCTTATAGGCAATGACATTCCCATGCTAACGTCGGTGAAAGCTTGGCTTTCATTAAAATTCTCCATGAAAGATCTGGGAGAAGCAGCCTTTATTCTTGGAATAAAGATCTACCGGGATAGATCTAGAAAGCTGCTTGGACTCTCCCAGAGTACATACATTGATAAAGTGTTGAAGCGATTCAACATGGAACAATCCAAGAGGGGATTGGTTCCAATGGTACGTGGTACCTCTCTGTCTAAGGACATGTGTCCTAAGACTCAGGAAGAGAGAGACAACATGAGTCGGATACCGTTCGCCTCGGCAGTCGGATCGATCATGTATGCCATGATATGTACATGACCTGATGTCTCATATGCTTTGAGCATGTGCAGTCGCTATCAGGCCGATCCAGGTGAAGGTCACTGGATAGCAGTTAAGAATATCCTTAAGTATCTTAAACGAACTAAGGATGCTTTCTTAATTTATGGAGGTGGAGAACTTGCGGTATCTGGGTATACCGATGCAAGTTTCCAAACCGACAAGGATGACTACAAGTCACAATCCGGGTACATTTTTTTGTTTGAATAACGGAGCAGTGAGCTGGAAATCTTCCAAGCAAGATACTGTTGCCGATTCAACAACAGAAGCGGAGTACATCGCTGCATCTGAAGCAGCAAAGGAGGCAGTTTGGATCCGAAAGTTCCTAATCGGATTAGGAGTAGTTCCGTTAGCAGCAGAGCCCGTTCCATTGTATTGTGACAATAACGGGGCTATAGCGCAGGCTAAGGAACCAAGGTCTCATCAACGGTCCAAGCATGTTCTTCGACGTTACCATCTGATTCGGGAGATTATACATCGTGGCGATGTAAAGGTCGAGAAGGTCACATCAGATGACAACATTGCAGATCCGCTGACGAAGGCTGTTCTTCAGCAAGTTTTTGAACGACACATACATAGTTCGGGCATTAGATGCTTGAGTGACTGGCTATAGGCCAAGTGGGAGATTGTTAGACATTATGTCCCATAGCGTCACTGTTTGTAAATGATATTGTATTATTGTACAAAATTAACTATGTGATAATGAAATTGCCTTTTGCCGTTTTGTAATATTATTTACTTTGATATATAAATGGCGAAAGTCCATATGATTAATACCGGATTGAGATGATATGAGACAGTATCAATCCATAAAGGTTTAATCATTAAATATCCCTAGTCGGAGTATTATCGAGATCGGACATCGATAATGCGGAATAGACTAGTATTGCGCTTGTGCACATTGTGAGGGCACAACGGCATAGTTCTCATATTTAAGTATTGGATACTTATGCAAGTGCGATAGGAGGTTGTGTTTTACCGATGGTACGGAAAACAGCTTCGCTCTGGATAGACCCCGCGGAATCCCATTGGTAGTATGTCTACGTGTCTATGGGAGGCCGCATCAGGGTAGGTGTATATGGTCTTAACCTGAGACTTACATCGCTAGTACTTGCGACAATCGGTAAACTTTGGTTTTGGTGGTTGGGGACCTTAACCGGTTCTGTGTACACCTCTTCTTTGGTTTATCGAGAATCGTAGTGTACTGGATGTGATGTCGAGATGGAAGTATCGCTTCAGACATATGGAGGTGATGATCACGCAGGACTCAGAACTAGTACTCTATAAAAGGTTGCAACCGTCGGGACAATATGACCAGGTCAGGATTGTCCGATTTAAAGAGACTAGTTGCTTGATGTCCGATATATGTTTCGTACGGGGCAGACACATCTCCAGCCCCAGGCCTAACATGTGATCATCCGATACTGGATCGATGTGCGCAATACTACGGTATACTACGCTTGATATAGATCTAATATTCCAGTAAGAATATTTCTGGAGAATTGGGTAGGCATGGCGCTTTGCTAGAAGCCAACCTTGTCTTGTGAATCGGTAAGAACGTAGTACGAGGTACATACGTGTTCAGATTATCCGACGACCGTATTTACTGCCACATATCCGGAGATCTCTTGGGTCGCTTCCTGAAGATTCACCTATGATATTTGATTCGGACTTAATTAATCTTGGATTAATTGGGGAGAAACTTTATCTTGGATAAAGTGCCTTGTTTAGAGAGAGAACGATTAATTTAGAATTAATCGATAAAATTATTATATTCGATATAATAATCGAAATTCGATTTCGACGCGAAATTAAAATTAGATTTTAATTCGGGCATACGAGTTAATTTAGAATTAATTCGTTAGCGACGTAAATAATAATTTCGCCAGGCGCAATTATTTATTTAAATTCGATTTAATTAACGTCGCGACGTAAGCTCGGTATTTCAGAAATATCGAACCCGAACGCGTGAGTGCACGTGGGCCCACTTTCATTTGGAAACGTGTGGGGCCCACATGACACATGTCATTATATGCATTATTTAATTGGTAATGCATTGCATGGTGATAGTGTACAATACACTCAAAGGTTTTGCATGGAGTTTGAGTGTTTGACACTCTAAGCCATTGCATGGTTTGTGTCATAAGTTTATTATTAATTTAATAAATATTATGACATAAATATAAATTGTTTTTTGGTAACAAAAATCAATTACACTAAAAAAACTCTCCTCTCTCTCTCTCAAATGCCGTGAGCTCCAAAGGAAGAAGAAGAAGATTTGATTTTCTTTTCTCCATTTGCTAGCACATTGAAGGATCAAAGGAGGTGATAGAGAAACCATCAAAGAGCTTGGAATACACAAAGCTTGGAGCTTTCCACCTCTTGTCTTCCTTGGCCGAAAATCACCACACTTGGAGCTTCCATTTGGTTTGATTTTCTTCATCAACAAAGCATTGTAAGTATGATTCCGCCATACTTCAAAGTTTAATATATATTCATTTATTATATTTCATATGCTTAATCTTTCCTTGGGACATATTATAGAAACCAACAGTTAGCTAGTTGTCCCCACCATGGATATGAGAGTTGGCGTTTAGTAAGTTATTTTTATGATGGACTAACCCCTAGGGAACGCCAATTCGTTGAGATGATGTGCAATGGTAAGTTCATTCGAAAGGACCCTGGGGAGGCACTCGAGTATTTAGATGATCTAGCAAAAAAATCTCACACTTGGACTGGACCCAATGTCGTAGATAACACTGATAGGACGCGTATTTCTTCTAGCAGAAGCCTAAAATACTTTAGGGAATAGGATAGCCTTAATACACAAGTTGAGTTGTTAACTAGACAGATAGGAGCCTTAATAGCCAAAGACAGCAAGACAATGCATTCATTAGCCCAGCTAGAATCCCAAGAGTGTCCTATGTACAGTGAGATGAGGGGTACAAATGAGGAAAACTACAATACTTTACGGATGTACCAGAAGCCTTATACACCATATCCAGATACCTATAATCCTAGTTGGCAGAACCATCCCAATGTTAGTTGGAGGCATGAGTCTTATCAGCCTACCCAGACACCACAACCTAAGAGTTACAATACCCCACAGTATCACACATCTGCCATTTCTATGAATTCTTTAGAGGATACTATGCAAGCATTCATGGAAGCCCAGAATAAAACCAATCAAAGGATTGAGTCATTGATAGCTCAGGTAGCTGAAGACCAAAAGGAAATTAGGAGTCAACTCTCTAAATTGACTAATGACCTGAGTGTACAAGAACAAGGAAAATCCTCATCTCAGGCTCAACCAAATCCACAAGGGCAACCCATAGCACAGACTGATCATGAAGTATCCAGTATAAGAGGTGTTGATGTCATAATCACTAGGAGCGGTAAAGATGTAGGAATGCAGAATACCTCCAACATTATAGATGACCCCAAGGATAGTAGTGCATATACCCCTCAGGAAGAACAAGTGCCATTGTTTCAAATTAGAGTACCTTTCCCACAAGCACTTAGGCCCACAATGAGAGTTCCAGTTCCAAATGTTGAAAAACAATCACAGGTTGATGGTGAGTGTCATTACTCATACATGCTAGAAGTAGTTCTACCGGAAATAGTGTCTCTACAACCTGAATCAAATCCTTCTGAACTGAAACTGGTCCCTAAGAATCGAAAAAGGAAGAAAATGAGAGTTAATGCTCAATTAAAGATGATACCTGTGAGGTTAAAGAGGAGATTGAGTGAATCTTTCCTTATGTGCAGTACCAAATTTCAGCCACCAGACCATGGATTAGTAGATAAACTGCCACAGCTAGACAAGCATTCTCTCGCATGCCTTCATCAGTACGCTCGATGGAAACCACCATGACAACTTGAGTGCTTGTGTCTGGCTGACGACGTTAAACTTAGCGCTAGCGGGGAGGCAACCCTTGCATCTGAATTTTATTTTATTTTATTTACTTTAGTTTTATTTTATTGTGTGCTAATTGCATGTTTTATTTTTCTGTTTGCATGAGTGTTTATACATGAGTTCTCACAACCTACACATCCACACAGCTAAAGTCTCACCAGCAGGAACCTGATCAACTCCACGCCTGGTAGTGTTGTTCCTTAATCATTTTTCTTTACATTTATCTTACATTGAGGACAATGCAAGTTTTAAGTGTGGGGGTGTGTATGCATGCGCATGAAAACTTGTCAACCTGTCTTAAATACACTTTATAAAAAAAAATTGTTGTTTTGTTTGTTTTTAGTCCTTGATAGTTAAACATAAGTCCAATGATGATATTGTTTGTTTTAGGGTGAAATCTTAGAAATGATAAGTCTTTTAATGCACTATCATCTGATGCTTTGAGTAGTTTATCTATGTTAGACTCGTAAGCACTTAATTATGGGTTTTTAGCAGTGAAAGCCTGAGTAGTTAACAAAGTGACTAGTTGAAGAAATTACATGTCGATGAATGACCGTTTGCATAGATGTCTATCCTGATTTGCTTGTGTTATGACATGTGGTATGGTTGAAAATAAAAAAAAATTCTCTGAAAAAAGAAAATAACCCACCTATAACCGATAAGCGTGAAGCTACCCACGGGCGAGTATTAGGACCACCATGAGGAGAAATGCTACCTTAAACGGTAGGTGTGTTGAGAAAAAAAAAAGAAAAAAAAAGAAAAATGCAAATAGAAGAAAATGAAAAGTGAGACAAAAGAAAAAAAAAAGAGTAATCATACCATATTGAGCACGGAGAAGCAACTACAGAGCTTAATTGAGATATCTAGGTTGGTTTGACCCATCGACCCCAATTTCTAAACGAAATCATTGAGTTGACTTACCTAGGAATAAAGCTATGAATGAACCTTTACACACACACACACTTTGAGTCTAGCTTAGATGATTTATTCAAATATTTAGATTTGAGTTACGTTGAGTACTTTGAAGGTTCTTCGGTTTCATTACTAAGCATTCTCTGAGGATAAAATTATGTGAATCTATTGGGACTATTTAATTTTTATTTTTGCATGATTGCGTGTTTTGAATGACGTTTGTGGGTATCGTCGCTGTAAGCCCTCACGAGACTACAACTCGTCCACTAGGGACACCTAGGGGTTTAAAGGCTTATTGCATACGCTAAATGCAATCGTGATCCCTACAAAAGTGGCTTAGGTAGTTTTAGTTATTTAGTTCTTATTTTATTTTTGCGCTTGAATTGTTAGGGACTAGCAATAAGCTGGTTGGGGGTTGTGATAAGTGCATGAAAATGTACTTTGAAACATCACTTATCTGGGTTTATTGTTAAGTATTTAGTTATATATTTTATATTTTATTACATAATTTCTATTGTTATATTAATTTAGAAATATTTATTAGTTAAACTAATTTAGTGATTTTTATTTGTAGGAATATTAATACATGGATCCTGGGATAATTACAAGTGTTTAGGGGCCCTACTGATGCATAGAATGCACACATGAGCCGAGAACGCGAAAAACAAGAATTAATGAGAAATTGTACTGGCGCCATGGCGCCATACTCCCATACAAAATCCAGAGAGTTAGGCGCCATGCGCCACCAAAGAGAGTGACTTTGAATTCATAAAGGACATTGACGTGGGCCCAACCTTCCAATATTTGTTATTTACAAAAGTCAAATAAAAAGTGAAGAGGAAAGTGACGAATTGGAAAGAGAAGGAAAGAGAAAGTAACAAAGTGGCGTGAAGGCAAATTTAAAGAAGAAACAAAAATCAGCCGCAGTTGTTGACTTTGAAAAAGTTAAAAGAAGAACGTGAAACCCAATTCCATTAGGTTTCAAATTACTTATTATAAAAGCAATGGAAAAGGCGTGAGACCGAGGAGGAGCTGCGTCAAGCAGCCTGCGCATAATAGAAAAATAAATTAAAGAGCAGTCGAGAGAATACGAAGCAGAGAGTTGCCGAGAGGCAGCAAGAAGAGAAGAAATCAGAGCGCAATGCCGGGACACGGAGCCATGATAATTCAGAGCAATAATTCTCTCCAATCCCAGGCTATCTTTATTTCTTTTATGGGAAACTAATCCCCTAGGCAAAGCTAAGGATGAACTCTTGTGTTGGATTTTTATTATTTATGTTTTTGATTCCTACGAGTACCTTTTAATCGTTTAATAAAATTAATGGTTATTATTTTCTATTATCTTTCGATTATTTAATCAAGAAATTATGTTTTGTCAAATCCCATATAGATCCAGTCACGCTTCTTCTATGTGTGGTTTGTGAATTTAATTGTGACTGGTAAAAGTCGTTTTATGTGTTGGTCTTCTGCTGCAGTATTACCTGAGGGTATATTGTCGACGTTAGATAGCTCGTAACGATGACTTTTGTGAGCTATTAACATAGAGAAAATAATCATTAATTACCTTAGAATTTAATATGTGTAGAATTGAATATGTTCCGGTTGTTGGTTTGGGATGTGAAACCTTCAATTGTGTAATAAAAGGAATTAATAACTAAATATACGAGTTCGATGCAAGAGGGATTCCCGAAGCTTTGTCATATCTCTCTGCCATTATCCTTTATTATCTTTTTATTATCTTATTTACCTTTATTTTAATTACCAATCTTATCGTTTTATTTATTAAGTTACCGTTAACGTTTTTGTTTGAGTAAATTAGTTCATGTAACCATCTCTCTGAGGAATCGACATCCCAGCTATACTGCGATAACCGCGAGTTATTTTTGGGCGTAATCACGACGCAAAGCCCTTTAGTGTCGCGACGCGAACCAGTTTCAGTATTCTATTTTTTGTTTTCTTAAGTCTTCCTTACCCAAGTGCATCACCAACACACACCCATCTTATTGTACTCAATTTCACATACAATAAACCACCATCTCATCAACAATAAACTTTTAATCTATTTCATATACTTCACTTAGTTTTATACCCAAAACTTAACAAGTTGGGGTTTCTCAAAATTACCATTGTCTTAATACAAAAAAAATAATTGCATAATCATCATCACACCTAATCTCACAACATATTACAAGTATCAAATCATCAAAACATAATATATCACAATTTTTTCATGGATTTCTTACCTCTTTTCTTTTGATTTCCAACACTTCCAAGCCTCTAATGGTTGCCAAGCTCTTTCATCCTTTGTTTCCTTCTTCTTTTTCTTTCCTATTCTTTCTTTCTTATTCTTCTTCTTCTTCTTCTTCTTCTTCTTCTCTTCTTCTTTTTTTCTTATATTCTTCTCATTATTCTCTTTCTTTCCCACGTTTTTCTCTTCTTTCTTTTTAATTTTTTTAGGGATACATGAATAGTGTTCCCTTTTATACTTGGCCATTTAAAAGTAAGAAAAAGGTAGAAATTTAAAGAAACTTATAGAATTTATTAGAATGCCCTCGGGTACTATTCATCCAAATTTTAAATCTGCATTTTTACCCAATTTATGGTTCGAATTTGGAAACATGTTCAACTTGAAAGTTATAGGTCTCGACCTTAGCTTGCCAACGATATAAAATTCATAAACATCAGCGCTTGTATGAGAAAGTTATGCCCCAAATACCACGGGATGTCTGGAATAGAACATCATAGGATTTCGTATTGGAATTTCGAATAATTTCCCGATTGTCCGCAAAGTCGTCCCATGAGTGTTTTGCGTCCCATCATAACCTATATTATGTTACCTTCATCCCGTAATACCATGGTACCACAATGTAACAGTAGTAGAGGCTACCAGTCGTTACAGTCTAGGTCTCAGAATCTCCTGATATTACTGCATTTGAAACTCAAATGTCGAAGGTGTTATGTTATTGTAATTATCAACAATTATTGTTGATGATGTACTGGTCTAACCAGAAAGTACCTCCTCGAGTACCACTTTACTAGGAGGCTTGAATTCTCTCATATAGTCCCCCTCAAGAAATACAAACACTTTAATCTAATCTTAGACTAAAAAGAATCCAACCATAGTCTCTTTAGGATTGCCTACAAATAAGTACACCTTAAACCCTCATATGTAGAAATGTTGCAAACTAGCCTTGCGACCGTTCCACATCTCTAAAGGTGTCTTAAGAATAGACTTAGATGAAACTAACCTTTAAAAAGAATTAGGTAAAGATCTGTCCATAAACATTGATCTCATAATGTCTAGTAGGGTTTGATTTCTCATTTCTGCAACGCCATTTTGTTTGGTGTTTTAGGTGATACGAGTTCAGAAACTATCACATGCTCAATTAAGAACTCCTCGAATTCATTGTCGAGGTATTATCCTCCATGATCTGATTGTAGAATTTTGATGGCATTACCTAATCGGTTTTCAACCTCAACACGATCTCTTTTAACTTTTCAAAGGTACCTGATTTATGTTGCATTAGGTAAACATACACATATCTAGATAATCTTTGATATAAGTGATGAAAATTATATAGCCACTGAGTGATCAATTTGCTCTTAGCCTTTTTCCAATAAAAGGTTTATTTGTAATCTTTCTTTTCAAATGAGACTCATAGAGTAGTAAGATACGGTCATTTAAATAACTGAAAGATCTACTTTCTACTAATCCATTTATCCAGTCAAAGTTAATTTGACCAAGTCTAAGGTGCCACAGATATATGATATGGTGAAAAATATTTTACCGTTTTAGGTTTTTTAACCTTAAACATCTCAATGTTGAGTAGCTAGATACTAACAGTTTTATCACATACATATTTTTCCAAGTTTTATGTGCATATTGGTAAATCATTTTAAAATAATAACTATTATTAGTAAATAAAATGGAAAAACCATCATACAAAATTTTGAAATAGAAATCAATTTTCTGTGACAAAACATTAATAAACAACGTTTTTTTTAAATTTAAATAACTATTATTTGAAAATTAAAAACTGGTAACTCCCACTACTTTTACTAAAACGACATCCCATGTTTTGACTCTAATGATAAAGTTACCTCGAATAAGGCATTTCAATACATCAAGTAGTTTTACCTTTAGCCTTCTTATTGTTTCTTTCTATTCTTTGCAGTGTTAAAAGATTTGACAACACTTGCCTCTCCACTAGGCTTACATGGATCCATCAGAATGGACTCCTAAAAGGTGAGCTCATTTAGTAGTTATGTAAGAGTGAAATGTAAACTTGTTTATAACATAATTGCCCTTAAAATGCATGAAACTTTTCGGAAAAGTCTTAATGATCATAGTCAACTAGCTACTTTCATTGATACGACCTATGTGGGTTTTGACCTTATTGAAGTGGATCATCATCATCAATATATGCTCTTTATAGGCATCATTGAGACTAAGTCTCAATGATGTTGCCTCTCCGAAGGTTGTCCAAACATTTCTTGTAATGTCTTCATCATCGTAGATGTTGTAGCCGTTGGTTCATGCTTTACAGCAAAAACATCAGACATGTCTGCTAGCGAGTAGCAGTGGACCTTCTCGTTGGCCGTACTACACCCATTTCCATCCACACGGCATCTAGTATGAAATATGTTCTCCCTTTGCTGATCACTCTCATCCTCAACAATTTGTGCACTCAACGCTTGAAAACTAAGGACAAGTTATCCAGCGGGTATGTAGCTCCCTCTCTGTTACTAGTATCCCCAATCTCAGGCTCATCATTATCAGCCTCAACCTCACTGTCGGTAGAATTTACCTCAACACTCTTCTTATCAATCAATAAGGTGTGCCTGTTGGGGCACTGTGAAGCATATGTCTCATGCCCAAACACTTGAAACACTTGATGTCCTTAGTCTTTGGTGTTGTACTCTCAGGTTTCGGTCTAGTCTTGCTTGGTTCTGCAACTTCTTTACTATTGGCCCTAGGTTCGGCCCTTGGCTTGTTAAAGCTTCCATCGCATCGATCATTAGGAACCCATTTCCCCTTCCATGCAGAAGTAGTCTGAGTACCAAATCTGGATGTAGACTTCTTCTTCAATTGCCTCTCAACCTTGATAGTCATGTGAAGCATATCCTTTAAATCAACATAATGATGCAACACCACCATGTTGGCAATCTCTCTGTTCAATCCCCTTAGAAAACCGTGCTATAGTAGCCTCTGCATCATCCACTACATTCGCCCCGAACATGGCAACCTCCATCTCAGTATAGTAATCCTCTACACTTTTGGCCCCTTGATATAGATGCTGTAGTTTTTGATACAACTCTCAATAGTAATGGCTGGGTATGAACCGTTTCCTAATGAGACCTCGAAGTTCTTCCCATGTCTGAATTGGCCTCTCATGATTCCTCCTTCGATTGGTGACAATTTGATCCCACCAAAACATCGCATAATCAGTGAATTCCATGGCTATCAGATTGATATTTTTCTCATCAGAGTAATGATGAAAATTGAAAATCAACTCGATCTTCTTCTCCCACTCCAAATACGATTTAAGATCATTCTTGCCTAGGAAGTTTGGTATCTTGATTTTGATGCTGCTCAAATCACCATCAATATCACCATGTCTACCATAACCTCTCATGTCATAATCCCCCCGTCTGTCATCAAATGCACCTCCTCCATCAAACCGTCTATCCCTCTTATCATTCATTCTATCAAACCTCCTATTAGGCCTCCTATCAGGCCATCGCTGAAATCTCTCCTCCTCCTCATTAAGATCATCAGAATTTTCAAACTCATTTTCAGCTTCTTCTTCATCTGGTGGTATACGTCGTGGTGTCACATTCTTAGGTGGTGGTATATACTGAGGTGGTGATGCTCTGGGAACACTGTCTGTTTGATTACTCTCTACTTCCCTAGATAACTTATCGAAAGAAACATTCATGTTTTCCATCATATCCATAAACTTCCTTTCTAAAGCCTCAAGCTTCTCATCCAATGTCAAACTAGTACCTACCATCTCAAAGCTTCAACAAACAGATTAGAAGAAATAAATATATGAACAAAATTAAATAACCTCACAATCTCACATGCTCACGTTTTTACACTCAAATACGTATCACTCCACTCCACTCGTGTTTGCACTCAATATAGTATGAATATGACTTATCAAAAAGCTCACGACAATATGTACTCTTCAAGCTAGAATAAACAACAAGAAACTAATATAGGGCAAACATAGTAATGCGAGTAAGAATTAACAAATATGTTGACTCAATTAAAAGAAGACCTACAACTAGAATAATTGGAATATAGAAATCATAAACAAGAACAACAAATAAACAAGCATGCAAACAATTACGGACGTATGCAAATTCGGATGGAAATTTGGTGCTTCAATAGAAAATTTATTGAATTGCCCTTCACGGACACCCAAATCATAAAATAGAACCAATGAAATTCAACCAAAATTTTAAACTTTTTTTTTGCTCTTCAGATCACTGGAGCTCTCAAAAACTTTCTAAGGGTTGACCAGTTTGGAGTCTGGTATGTGACCGGTATGGTTGTTTCCCGGTTCTAGTAGCTATGTTTTACTCACAGGTTAACCGGTATGGATACCGGTATGGGACCTGTATGGGCTTATATGGGTCTGTGGTGTTGGACAATTATGACCCATAACATCACTATTTGTACAGATCATGGTGTTGTTGTACAAATTAACTATGTGACAAAGGAAATTGCCCTTTTATCATTTATAATTAGATTACCAAGATATATAAATGATAGAAGGTCCTTATGATTAGTTCCGGATTGAGATGATATGAGATAATATCAATCCATAAAGGTTTAATCATTAAATATCCCTAGTCAGAGTATTATCGAGATTAGACATCGATAATGCGTAAAAGACTAGTATTACACTTGTGCACGTTGTGGGAGCATAACGGTATAGTTCTCATATATTTGGGTATAGTATACTCATGCAAGTGTAATAGGAGGTTGTGTTTACCGATGGTACGGAAACACCTTCGCTCTGGATAGACCCCTCGGAATTCCATTGGTAGTATGACTATGTGTCTATGGAAAGTCTGAATCATGGTAGGTGTATTTGGTCTTAACCTGAGAATTGCACCGCTAATACTTGCGACAATCAATATACTTTGGTATTGGTCGTCCAGGGCTTTAACCGGGTTCTGTGTACCCCTTTTCTGGGTATATTGAGAATCGTAGTGTATTGGGTGTGATGTCAAGACGGAAGTATCACTCCAGTCATAGCGGAGATGATGATCACGTTGGATACGGAACTGGTGCTCTTATATGCGGCAGCTATCGGGATATTATGACTAGGTCATTATTATCCGATTATAGAGACTAGTTACTAGAGATCCGATATGTGCTTCGTACGGGGCAGACACAATTCCAGCCCCAGGCCTAGCACGTGACATCCGATGCTGGATCGTAATACGCAATACTACGTATACTACCCTTGATATAGATCACATATTCATTTAAGAATATTTCTGGAGAATTGGGTAGGCACGGTGCTTTGCTAGAAGCCAACCATGTATTGTAAATCGGTAAAAACGTAGTACTAGGTACGTACGTGTTCGGATAGTCCGAAAACCGGATTTACTGCCAACATATCAGAGGATCTCATGGGTCGCTTCCCGAAGATTCACCGATGACGTATGACTCGCACTTTATTAATCTGGGATTTATTATAAGAGAGAGAAAATTAATCTGGGATTAATTGCAGAGATATTTTATCTGGGATAAAATATTATTTAAAGAAAGAGAACGATTAATTTGGAATTAATCGATAAAATAATATATTCTATCTATTATACGAAATTGCATTTCGACGTGGAATTAAAATTAGATTTTAATTCGGGCGAACGAGTTAATTTAGAATTAATTCGTTAGCGACGTGAATAGTAATTTTGCTAGGCATAATTATTTAATTAAATTTGATTTAATTACCTCGCAACGGAAAATTCGTTAATTCGGAATTAGCAAACCCGAGCCCGTGAGTGTTTGCGGGCGCACTCGCATTTCGAATTCAAGTGCGGCCCACAACTCACATTAAGCATCAAATCATTAGTCACTTTGATTGATGTGATGTCTAGTCACTTTGAGTGATGTGACAACTAGTCACTTTTCATTGATTGATGGAGGTGGTTGAAGGCTTTAAAGTCTTGTACCAAATTTTGGTAAATGGATTTTTGAATTTCATTTTGTGTATTAGATACACAACACACAACATCACTCTCTCTCTTTCCCTACACAATTCGGCCAAGAGGCCAATTTTCTTCCTCTCTCCATTCGGCACTTTGTGCCAATTTTATTCTTGATTCTTGCTTGGCCGAGAACAAATGAGAAGCCAAAGGGAATTTTGTGGCAAAATTTCCAAGTGCTAGCACACTAAAAGAGTCATCTAAGGTGATAGGGAAACCTATTCATGAGCATGGAATCACAACACAAAGCTTGGAGCTTGGAGTTCCATCCATGGAGTTTGACCGAAAATGACAAGGAGTACAAAATGACCATATGCGTTACATATATTATTGACGCTTTTCCTGCTTTTGATTGTTTATTATGATTTTCGTTGTCGCATCTCGTATTTCTTAATTTAATATGCTTTTGGAACTATGTTATTGTGATTATTATTTTGGTTGGGTGTGTTATTACATTTTTTTATTCGCTTTTATGCATAAATTGCATTAAGAGTTGATTATACCACTGTGTGAACCCGTACATTATACTGGCATAAGTAAGGGACCATTCCAAACCCAACGGTTTGAGGTTTTTACTTGCGAGGGGTGAGTGCGGCCTTAAATCTTTCACAGTGCACACTGGGTGGCGACTCTTTCATTCTCCAATTTAATCCCCCATGGGCTATCCGTACTCTCTACGGGTTACGAGCCCAACAGTGTCGTGGTCTCCAAAATCAAAGGAATAGCAGTATACCCCGCTTCACTCCTACAGATGGCGACTCCACTGGGGATAGATAATCGGCCCCGAAATAATGCCTTGTAGTGTCAGTGGCTTTGGATTTGGTTAACCAAGTCTCATATATTTTGCATACCTTTCTTACCCCCGATGATGTCATGCATCGTGAAGTCGCTTTCACTCAAGGTGGCGGATCGTTGTGTGGTGATAACCATCACTCACTGGCACATACCCTAGAGTATAAAAAAGTGTGCTCACTTGGTCACTCGAACCCTTGAGTGGGGAGACCTAATTGTGTGCAACCATTCACCGATGAGAGCCTTATCCATACCTTTGTAAGCCTACATACGAACCGTAGTTATGTGTCCTATAGAAGCTACCCCATGATTGCGTTTGGGCCCATTATCAATTGGATCCATTTGGGCTTTTCGTTATAGGATACGAACTTGTTGGGCCACTTGAACTGGGATGAGTTTGTATTTTATGATGATTGGGCCAAAAGTTTTCAAAGTGACGATTGGCCACCTTGTGTTTGGGCCCCCTATCATTTAAATTTATTTAGCCACCTTATCATAAAAATGTAAACTTGTTGAGCCTTTTCAACTGGGACAAGTTTACACCTCGCGATAATCTGATTGAATGCTTTAAAATGATAAAAGGCAAACTTGTATGAAAACCTTGATGGGCTTAGAAGGTCCAAACATGATCTGAATATGCCAGATGCATGAGTCCGATATCCGCACTGGCTTTCATCCAGGAAAGGTAGGCCTTGTTATGGCATATTTGTATACTTTTGGATATCTCCAAGTCCATCTCCGCCACAACCGTGATTACCAGAGGCCCAATTCATCATTTATAGATAATGGCACGATCCTCATAATAGGCTTAGTCAATCTTGTAAATGGGCGGTCTTTGTCTTTTACTAATGAATATGGACTGAGGTAGCCAAGGTTCACCTCTGTAGCATAAGAGAGAATGATTTTGTGTACCCCACATTGGTGCATAAAATTAGTCATACCTAGGGCAGAAATGGACTTACCAAGGGGTGTAGAGGAATAAGTTCGGGGTATATGCTGTTTTGATAACCATATGCATCTCATGCATCGCATGCATACACGCATCATGCTAACCCATTGTCTTAAAAGCCATCATAGATATTCGTTGGGTTAGAGAAAAATGGAGACTTGTCTCGAAGAAGTTTGCAAGCATGGATGCATCAGGCAGTGAAGGTTCCCGTATGGATCAATTGGAGAGCAACATCTCCAAAATTATCAAGCAACTACAAGCTTTGACCAATGTTGTGGCCAATATGACAGTACCCCGTACACTAGGAATAGAAAACAACAAGGATGGAAGGCGTGAGGAGCCCCCAAATAGGGTCAGCGAAGAAATCCCTATTTTTGATGATGACATGGCTGAGTATGCCGCATGAAGGATAGCCAGGCCACAGGCAGAGTTACAGAAACTCAGAGAACAAGTAGAGTCAGTTACCTGCAAGATGAAGGGAAAACATGAAGATATATTAGACTATGATGTGATGACTTTCGAAAAACAGCTGCCTCCCTAGTTTAAGATGTTTGACATGGCCAAGTTCAATGGAAACAGAGATCATAGGTTCCATCTCCGATAATATGTTTCAGTGATGAGTTCAGTGGGTTTGTCGAAGCGCCAGGTGTAGAAGATGTTCGGGATGTCGCTGGAAGGGGCGCCCGTAGTATGATATTATGGCTTGGAGAGAAAGGTTAGGGATGACTGGAGGGCATTAGCGGAGGCCTTTCTAAACCAATATGTCACAGACATGGAGATAGACTTGTTGCTCCGTGACCTAGAAAATACCAAAAATAATCTAGAAGATACCTTCAAAGATTATTTGGATCATTAGAGAAGCCAGCTCTTGAAGATACAGACACAGCCCTCGGAGAAGGATCAGATTAAGATGATCATTAAGGGCACCAAACCCTCCATTTATAACAAGCTGAGAAGGATTACCTCCATGATTAGAGACTTTTGACAGTTAAGAGAAACTGTCATGGATATCGAGGAAGAGGAAGCCGAGAACAGAAAGTTTTACTACCAGAATAGAAAGACCATTGGGGGGCCTTTAGGGACCAAGCTTACATCTGCTGAGGTCACAGCCATCAGAAACATGCGATTCTCCAATTTTGGTAGACCTTTGTTAAACGTGTTTGAAAATTTGAAGAGGCAATGACTCCTAAAACCCTTAGGACCTAAACCACTTCCAAACCTTGTGCAACGCCACCTCGCCTAAAACTATATTTTCATTTCCATCAGTAAAAAGGCCACGAAACTGACAACTACACCCGCCTTAGGCATGAGATCCAAGACATCATTGACACCCACAAGATATCCGACTCAGAAAAAGAACAACCCAACACACACGGAAACCCTCTACCCAACTACCACTCCGTTCCACCACCCACCTACATGATCAACTTCGGCCTACCCGAAAGCTTTGTCCTCCAAACTCTCAACCACAAAGCTTCTTGCATGGGGATATGGGATAGCAGTAGTGAAGATGAAACAGAGCAGGGGAGAGACTTCTGAGAAAAATTCTCAATCCGTTACGAAGAGGAGGTAAATAGGATGACTCGCAGTGGACGTTTTTACAGTGATGTAATGGAGAAAGGCAAAGAAGTGTTAAAAGAAGGCCAATAGGTGACAGAGAATATGGATAACACCGATGGGGATACTTTGTTGCATCAACTGAGGAAGACACGGGCACAAGTGAGCATATGAGAGTTATTATGCGCCTCTCATGACCACATGCGTGCCATGATAGAAGCTATAAGCAAGATAATGGTACCTGAAGATGCAAACCCGATAATATTTGTAGGGTCGGTATAGAAAGAGGGTAGGCAGATAATAACATTCTCTGAAGAAGAGCTCCCGATGGAGGGGAGGAATCACAACAAGCCGCTATTCATAAAAGCGGAAGTAAGAGGCAAGAAGACATCTTCTGTGATGGTGGATGATGGCTAATCTATCAATGTGTGCCATTTGAAGATTTTGTCAAGGTTGGGTATGCAGACAACAGATTTAAGCCTCTCCAGCATGACTATCAAAGCATATGACGATAGCAACCGGGGAGTCGAAGGTATTTTCATCACAATAGTCAAAGTGGGCCCGATTGAAGACGAGATGGAGTTCACATTGCTTGATATCCCAGCTATTTTTCTCTGTTATTGGGTAGGCCACGATTTATAGACTCGGGAGCGTGCCATCCACTTTGCACCAGGTTATTAAGTTCCCCCATGGAGAATAAGTCGTCACCATCGGGGCTGAAGTAGACAATGTTGTGGCTACTTTAGACATACAGCCTTTCAAAAGGTTCTAAGTTGTGGTAAACTTCGAAGAATGGGTGGACCCTAAAGTGGCTAGAATCATGGAAAGAATGAAATATGATCCGGGGACAGGTTTGAGTGCTAGAGGCTAGGGAATAAGAGCACTTCCAAATTTCAAGGGACATACTACTTAGAGAGGATTGGGGTATGAATCCGATGGGAATGAGCCGAAGACCAAGAAAAAAGATGAAACTGATGGAATACTTAGTGAAAGCAACATGATATCAAGGAGAGTCTGAACCCGTAGAAGACAATGAGATCATAGTACTGGGATTCGAAATATTCAAGGATGTGATGGGCAAAGAATAACATGCAGAGGAAGTTGCAAAAGAGGAAGATAAATGGGAAGAAGAACTACTGTAGTTGGAGAATTTGACGCGCAAAGAAAGCAAGAAGGCGTAAGAAGACAAGGCTGCAAATTATGAAGATGTTTATTTTCCTGACTTATTTAATCCTGCATTTGTTAACAATAAAGACATTGATTTTGCTTACTTGTTCGAGTCTTTTCCTATTAGTCTGCATCATAACACGCATGACATGAACATATTTGACATTGACTCAACAAAGACAGATACATTTAATCTTGGTACATGTGAAAACCCCCAAGGAAATTTGTATTGCAAGTGAGGTTACTGTAGGTGCTAGCGGGGTTTACCGTTATGCCTATGATGTTCGGCGACCACGACACTGTTGGGCTCGCAGCCTGTAGAGAGTACGGAGTAGACCACGAGGGACTAAACTGGAGAATAAAGGAGTCGCCACCCAGTGTGAACTGGGAAATGATTTAAGGCCGCACTCACCCCTCGCAAGGGAAATCCTCAAACCGTTGGGTTCAGAATGGTCCATTACTTATGCCAGTATAATGGATGGGTTCACACAATGGTATAGCCAAGTCTTATGTGTTGGAGTTCTACGGTCCCGAGGATCGAATAACAAGAAAGAAATAAGTGCGAATACAATCGACAAAGTTGCGGAATACTTACATCGATCGGTTGAGTGATGCGGTGGACAACAAAACTCGATTTCTGCCTTCTCCAAGCACTCGGCAGTGAGCATTTTGCAGTCCTCATTTTTGGCTTCAATCTTCCTCCATGAAAGCTCCAAGCTTTGTGAGATGATTCCAAGCTCATTGGTGGACTTCCCTATCACCTTCGCATGTCTCAAAAGTGTGCTAGCACTCAAGAAATTTGCCACAAATTTGCCACTTTGCTTCCCTTCACTGTCATGATTTTGCCCAGCAAAAAATAGAAGAAAAATGCCCAAATGGGCGTGAGAGAGAGAGGTGGGAAGAAGAGAGAGAGTTGGAAAATGTATTATGTTAAATTGATTTCCAAAATCAATAAATAAAGCAAATACCAAATTTGGCATTAAATGCTATCCACCAACTCACATCAATCACAAGTGACATGTTGTCAATCACTCAAAGTGACTTATGATTTGACGCTTGATGCGACTAGCGATTTGACACTTGATTTGAATTGCGTGCCGTACTCGAATTAGAAATGAGAATACGCTCGCAAACATGCTTACAGGAGATATGTTGGCAGTAAATTCGGTCGTCGGACTATCCGAACACGTAAGTACCAAGTACTATATTTATACTGATTTACAAGACAAGGTTGGCTTCTAGCAAAGCGCCATGCCTACCCAATTCTCCATAAACATGCTTACATGAATAAGTGATCTATATCAGGCGTAGTATACGTAGTATTGCGTATTTAGATCCAGTATCAGATGATCACATACAAGGCCTGGGGCTGGTACAGTGTCTGCCCCGTACGAAGCATATATCGGATTACTAGCAACTAGTCTCTTTATTATCGGATAATCATGACCAAGTCATATTATCCCGATGGTTGCAACCCTTTAGAGAACCAGTTCTGTATCCGTACGAGATCATCATCTCCATATGACTAGAGTGATACTTCCGTCTTGACATCACACCCAACATACTACGATTCTCAATATACCCAGCAGAGGCATACACAGAACCTGTTAAAGTCCTGGATGACCAAAACCAAAGTATATTGATTATCACAAGTATTAGCGGTGCAAGTCTCAAGTTAAGACCAAATACACCTAACCTGATTTCGGACTTCCATAGACACATAGTTATACTACCAATGGAATTCTGAGGGGTCTATCCAGAGCGAAGCTGTTTCCCGTACCATCGGTAAACACAACCTCCTATTACACTTGCATGAGTATCCTATACCTAAATATATGAGAACTATGATGTTGTGTCCTCACAACACGCACAAGTGTAATACTAGTGTTTTACGCATTATCGATGTCCAATCTCGATAATACTCTGACTAGGGATATTTAATGATTTATCCTTCATGGACTAATACTGTCTCATATCATTCTCAATCCAGGAACAAATCATAAGGACCTCCTATCATTTATACATCATGGTGATCTAATCACAAATGATAAGAGAGCAATCTCCTTGTCACATAGTTAATTTGTATAACAACACCATGATCTGCACAAATAGTGACGCTATGGGTCATAATTGTCCAACATTATACAGTTCATGCAGGATAATTCAATTAAACACACAAATTTGCACACCCATAATCATTAATATAAATAAAGGCAAATTAAATTAAGAAATGCGATAATGAAAATTAATATAAATAGTCAAAAATGGGAAAAACGTTAATAAGTAAATAGCATATAAAAGGGGTTAGTCATGCATATGCTAGTATTTCCTGAGTGGTACGTGGAGTTGTACCCCAAGTGCAGACTACACTACCGTCCATTCGAATTCGGCTATGAAATTTATGTCCAGGTTTCCATCTGATATACCACAAGGGATAACCTTTAATGCAATGGAAATAGACATAAAAAAACATGCGAAGTAATAAAATAACAATAGAAGTAAATAGACAAAAAGATAAATAACAAGATAAATGTGGAATAATAAAATAACAATAAAAGTAAATTAGATGCGAAATAATAAAATTTCAAATAACAAAATAAATGCGGAGTAATAAAATAACAATAAAGTAAATTAAATTAAATGCGAAATGATAAAAAAGACAAATAACAAAATAAATGCGAAATAATAAAATAACAATAAAGTAAATTAAATGTGAAATATTAAAAAAGACAAATAACAAAATAAATGCGGAATAATAAAAGTGTGACAAAAAATTTGGCCTTCTTTAATATAGGACTTCGCATACCCGGCTGGACGTTTTTCACGTCCAACCAAGCATGCCATGTCCATAACTATAAAAATAAATAAGGTAAGGGTGCCCTCAGGTATTGTTTATTGATTTAGAAGGATTAAAGCTTGTTGTTTTTCTTGTTTGCTGGTTCGGTTTCTTCTTACTGTTTCGCTATTTTTGGGGACTAGTTTTAGGTTGTTTTCGGATAGTTTTTGGGCTATTTTTAGACTATTTTCGAGACTATTTTTTGGTTCAATATTTTTGCATTTGTTTTGGTGCAGTTTTGAGGGTGATTGGGCTACTGGTTTGTTGTTCACGTTGAAGGGCTTGTGTCGGTTAGGTTGGTGGTGTTATTATTTTGTCTTGTTCGGTAGTTCTGGTTTGTTCGGTGGCTTTGTAGTTTGTGTGTTGGTTTGTGGCTTTGACGTGTTTGGCGAGCGTGGTGTGTGTTGGTGAAGGGCGTGATACATGTGTGTCTGTGTGTGCCGAGAAGGGTGTTGATGTAAGAAGGGTGTGTGGCCTGATTTTTGTGTTTGCCTTGTGAGTGTGTGTGCCGAGAATGGTCTTTGTGTGTGAGTTGGTAGAGAGAGACGTGTGTCTAGGGTGAGAGAGAGAGACTAGGTTTTGTGTTTTTTCCTGTGTTACTGCCGAGAGTGTGTTTGAAGGGTGCTATTTGTTTTTGGCTTATGTGTTTTTGTTTGGAGGGTGGCTGTTGTGTTTGATTTGTTTCATTTGTTCGGTGAGTGAGTAGTGTCTAGGTTTTATGAGTGTGTGTTTGTTGTCGTGTGAGGGAGAGTCTAAGGTTGAGAGAAGTGAGAGCTTAAGGTTTCTGTTTGTGGTTTCATGTGTGCATGGGTTTTCTGTGTGTAAGCTCTTAGGGTTTGGGTTTATTATTGTTTTATTTTTTTTTTGCTTCTGGTTGCCGTCTGTCTAGAAAAGAGTCCCCCCTACGGTTTTTAGTTTAGTCTCTTTTTTATAATGCCAAAGGATATCATAATCTTGGAAATAAATCAAATAAATATGGGAGATATATCCTTAATTTATTTTGGAAAGAATCCTATGAATTTGGTGAGGATGGGATTCACAATTTCTTTAAATTGGAAGACGATTTTGAGGGATTTTTCACATGTGTTTTGCATATGATTTTTTAATTTGGGAGGGCTTGCGTGTGTGGGCTTTGGGGATGGGTTGTATGGGCCTTGTGTTGTGTCGGCATGCATTGGCTTGGTGTTTTGGTATTTTGGGCCGAGGCTATGGTTTGAAACAGAAACTGACTGAGTGAATCTGAGGTGGGCTTGTGAGTCTGAACCCGATAAGGGGTTAATTTTGGAGTTTTTCCTTCCGGTATTCGTTTCCCGTAACTTTCACAACTTTTCAGGTAGTGCCTCCATACGAGGCTCATCATTAGGCTAATGAAAAAATACAGTGTCTACAGTCGCCCCCACTTTGATGGGGCTTGTGCAGTGTGTGACAATGACAACCCTATCAAAGTCATGCATGCATTTTTGGCTTACCTGGTTCGTCGGCCGTTGCAGGACTTACCTGTTGTTCTACTACTTTTGTGAGGTGTTGCGACGCCTGAGGTTCATCAATGAGAGATGCTGTGATCTCTAGGATTCATTACTGAACCGAGCTGATTTGGTGGCGATGTGCTGCGACCTCTGAGGTTCATCCCTGCGAGATGTTGTGATCTCTAGGATTCATTACCGAACTAAACTGATTGGTGGCGAGGTGTTGCGACCCCTGAGGTTCATCCCTACGAGATGCTGTGATCTATAAGATTCATTACCGAACTGAGCTGATTTGGCAGTGAGGTGCTGCAACCAATAAGGTTCATCACTGGCAGATGCTTTGATCTCTGAGATTCATTACCGAATTGAGCTGATTTCATGGCGAGGTGCTGCGACCCCTGAGGTTCATCCCTGCGAGATATTGTGATCTCTAGGATTCATTACCGAACTGAGCTTATTTGGTGATGGTTCATTTTCAAACCGTTCCTGGTGTGAGATGGTTCATTTTTGAACCGTTCCTGAGTTGAGATGGTTCATTTTGGAACCGTTCCTGAGTTGAGATGGTTCATTTTGGAACCGTTCCTCAGTTGAGATGGTTCATTTTGGAACCGTTCCTCAGTGTGAGATTTTTCATTTCCGAACCGCTCCTGGAGTGAGTGAGATGTTTTGATCTCTGGGTTTTGTTCCTGAACTGTGTTGGGTTGATGGCGAGGTGCTTCAACCTCCGGGCTTCATTCCCGAACCATCATTGGCTTCACTCTCAAACTCATTTGAGTTGATGGCGATGTGCTTCGACCTCTGGGCTTCAATCCCGAACTAAGTTGAGTTGATGGCGAGGTGCTTCGACCTCTGGGCTTCCTTCTTGAACCATCATGGGCTTCATTCCTGAACTACGTTGAGTTGATGGCGAGGTTCTTCGACCTCTAGGCCTCATTCCCCAATCATCATGGGCTTCATTCCCGAACTATGTTTAGTTGATGGTGAGGTGCTTCGACCTCTGGGCTTCATTCCCGAACCATCTCGGGCTTCATTCCTGAGCTAAGTTAAGTTGATGGCGAGGTTCTTCGACCTCCGGGCTGTTAGACATTATGTCCCATAGCGTCACTGTTTGTAAATGATATTGTATTATTGTACAAAATTAACTATGTGATAATGAATTGCCTTTTGCCGTTTTGTAATGATATTTACTTTGATATATAAATGGCGAAAGTCCATATGATTAGTACCGGATTGAGATGATATGAGACAGTATCAATCCATAAAGGTTTAATCATTAAATATCCCTAGTCGTAGTATTATCGAGATCGGACATCGATAATGCGGAATAGACTAGTATTGCGCTTGTGCACGTTGTGAGGGCACAACGGCATAGTTCTCATATATTTAGGTATTGGATACTTATGCAAGTGCGATAGGAGGTTGTGTTTTACCGATGGTACGGAAAACAGCTTCGCTCTGGATAGACCCCGCGGAATCCCATTGGTAGTATGTCTACGTGTCTATGGGAGGCCGCATCAAGGTAGGTGTATATGGTCTTAACCTGAGACTTACATCGCTAGTACTTGCGACAATCGGTAAACTTGGTTTTGGTGGTTGTGGACCTTAACCGGTTCTGTGTACACCTCTTCTGGGTTTATCGAGAATCGTAGTGTACTGGATGTAATGTCAAGATGGAAGTATCGCTTCAGACATATGGAGGCGATGATCACGCAGGACACAGAACTAGTACTCTATAAAAGGTTGCAACCGTCGGGACAATATGACCAGGTCAGGATTGTCCGATTTAAAGAGACTAGTTGCTTGATGTCCGATATATGTTTCGTACGGGGCAGACACATCTCCAGCCCCAGGCCTAGCATGTGATCATCCGATACTGGATCGATGTACGCAATACTACGGTATACTACGCTTGATACAGATCTTATATTCCTATAAGAATATTTCTGGAGAATTGGGTAGGCATGGCGCTTTGCTAGAAGCCAACCTTGTCTTGTGAATCGGTATAGACGTAGTACGAGGTACGTACGTGTTCGGATTATCCGACGACCGGATTTACTGCCAAAATATCCGGAGATCTCTTGGGTCGCTTCCTGAAGATTCACCTATGATATTTGATTCGAACTTAATTAATCTTGGATTAATTGGGAGAAACTTTATCTCGGATAAAGTGCTTATTTAGAGAGAGAGAGAACGGTTAATTTGGAATTAATCGAATAATTATTATATTCGATATAATAATCGAAATTCGATTTCGACGCGAAATTAAAATTAGATTTTAATTCGGGCAAACGAGTTAGTTTAAAATTAATTCGTTAGCGACGTAAATAATAATTTCGCCAGGCGCAATTATTTATTTAAATTCGGTTTAATTAACGTCGCGACGTAAGCTCGGTATTTCGGAAATATCGAACCCGAACGCGTGAGTGGACGTGGGCCCACTTTCATTGGGAAACGTGTGGGGCCCACATGACACATGTCATTACATTGCATGGTGTTAGTGTACAAAACACTCTATGGCATTGCATGGTGATAGTGTATAAAACACTCTAAGGCATTGCATGGTGATAGTGTGCATTCACTCAAAGGCTTTGCATGGAGTTTGAGTGTTTGACACTCTAAGCCATTGCATGGTTTATGTGTCATAGATTTTATTAATTTAATAAATTATAACATAAATATAAATTGATTTTTGGTAATACAAGATTAATTAATCAAGTCTTTACACAAAATCTCTCTTCTCTCTCAAATTGCCGTGAACACCATTGTCAAGGGCAAGGAAGATTTGATCTTCCATTCTCCATTTTTGCTAGCACAAGCAAGGGATCAAAAGAGGTGATAGGGAAACCATCAAAGAGCTTGGAAATACAAAGCTTGGAGCTTCAAGTCTTCTTCCTCCTCTTGGCCGAATCCTCCACCACTTGGAGCTTCTACCATTTGATCTTCTATTTCATCACAAGACATTGTAAGTATGATTCCGCCATACTTCATGTTTAAATATATATTCTTTATAGTATTTCATATGCTTAATCTTTGTTTGGGACCTATATAATAGAAACCAACAATGGTATCATTGAGCTAGGTTTAAGCATGAAATACTTTAGGTTAAAATTTGGGTAAAATTGATTGAAGCATGTTCTTGTGAAATTTGATGAATGAGTATGCTTATATCTATGTTAAATGACATAATATGAAATCAATTTTATGAAAAATGCATTGGATGATTTTTCCCCAAATATATGCCTTGGCCGAATGGTGTGATAAATTGATTGAAGCATGTTCTTGTGAAATTTGATTAATAAGTATGCTTGCATGTATATAGAATGATGATACATGGAATCAATTTTATGAAAAATGCATTGGATGATTTTTCCCCAATATCTTGACCTTGGCCGAATGATATGGTGAAATGATAAAAGCATGTTCTTGTGAAATTTGATTAATAAGAATGCTTACATGTATATAGAATGATGATACATGAAATCAATTTTATGAAAAATGCATTGGATGATTTTTCCCCAAATTTTGACCTTGGCCGAATGTAATCTTGCATTTGAGTATTGGAATTTTTTTGTGTTTAAGTTCATTGGATGACTTAGAACGTATACGGGACGTAGATTAGTAATTCAATCGGATTGAAAAACAAATCGACACAAAAAACTCACCTTGGCCGAATCAACAAGGACATGAAATGGAGTTGATTTTTTGATAAAATTAATGTTGGACATTTATTTTGCAAAATACATGATTAATAAATTAAATGGGTATTTTGAAATATTTGATTTAATGTATTAATCTTGGTATTACACTTTAATTAATTGGACTTTAATGTTTGGAATATTAAAATTTAATTAATGGGCTTTAATAATTTAATTGGGCCTTATGGGCTTAAAATTGGTTTTATGGCACTTAAGGGTGATTCCTTATTTGGGCTTGGTAATTGGGTTTGACCCACATTGACCAAAGCCCAAGCCTTAATAAATCAATTCTAAGTCCATTTGACTTGAATTAATTTAACATTGGATGTTAGTTGGGCTTTGAGGCCCAATAAGATTAGATTTAGAATCTAAGTCTTTAAAGCACATTAAAAGTGTAAACATTTAATTTGGAATTAAATGAATGAATTAGTATTGAATACGTATTAAATCAGATTTAATAAGTAGTTCGATATAATTCGCGAATTCGTACCTTATGTACTTATTCTCAATAGAGTTGGACTCGCGCAAAATCAAACCGTTGTTTGAACATTGGATGATCACTTAAACAAAGACTAATTAATTGGATTAGATTGGTTGTAAAAGCATGTCTTGTTTGAATATATATGTATGTGATGAATGAATAGTGTATATCGGATGGATATTAGAAGGGAAAGGGTAATTTTAGAAATTATTGTAAATTTGGAATTTAAAATTGGACCTGCGTGTCCAGCCTTATCTCTTTATCTCTTTGTATTCTCTTCTCACCTAATTCCCCTCAATGTAAATGAGGTTTCTCTTATTGTATTATGTAATTGGGTAGTAGTAGAATAGTGCTAGCGGGGAGAGAGAAAGGGAGTGATTTGTTCTAGGAACAAGTTGTTTATATATCCATCCGCATATCACTATTAATTACTTTACGCGCTTTATGATGTTTTAGAAGCATGCTTAAGGGTGTATGATGATGAGACCTAACAAAGATAAAAATTGGTTGCCAATTACGCGAAAATCCCTCAATTTATATTAAGCGAATATCCTTCCATTGAATGATTCTTGTTCAAGATCCGAAATTGGCATTGGTTTGTTTTTGACCAAAGTCAAGACCTTTGTCAATCAAGGATGTACTTGAATCATGAGAGTTTTGTTGCATATCGGTGTCTTGTCCAAATCGTGATTTTTATTGGCCAAAGTCAAGGTCACTTTTTGTCCAATGACATTGATTACGAAACTTTCCTCGTCAATGGGTCCCGCTTAACTGGAATCATTAGGTTTGTTTTTGGCCAAAGCCATGGCCTAGATGATTCGGAGGATAGGGTTAGGAAAATGTATCGGATACATTGACATTATACGTATGTTTCGGACTTGGATGTCCACCTAACCGGATCTAGGAATTGGATGAGATCCAATTGATCATAGAGATCTACCTAAGTTAAATAGCATGCAATTTTTTATTGGCCAAAGTCAGGGTTGTATGTTATTTAACGGGATCCTAGCCCGCTAGGAAATGCGATTTCCCGAGTTCTCTACAGAGGGTTGGAGACTTGAAGAAAATAGTGGGAGGCTATTATTGAATTTGCAATTTCGTTCAGATAATTAGCCTTACACGTCTTTCAAAATTATTTCGTCAATATTTTTTAGTTGGACTAATATATTGTTATTTTACTTGTAACAGTTTGACTGTACCCATAACATCGTTGACTTTATAGTTGGACTATAGTCGTCAAGATGACTGGCAAAGGTAATATCCGCGACATAATCATGGGCGATAATGTCTTCAAAGGGACAAACTTTGCCGACTGGGAAATGAACCTCAAGATTGTGCTTGGGGCTGAGAGGGTACTGTATACTATTCAGAGGCCTCTCCCGCCTAAACCCACTGAGCCACTGGAGCTAGAGTTATGGAGAACTCATAGTGATGATTGTGACCAAGCTCAGTCAATTATGCTAGCTGCAATGACTCAGCATTTCAGACGCCAAAATAGGGACTTGGATCCCTATAACATGATGGCAAGATTGCGTGATCTTCACCGCACTAACAAGCGGATGAAGAGGTACGAGCTAGTAAGGAAACTCTTCCGCTCCCGGATGACAGACGGCGCATCAGTTGAGGCCCACGGGACTCAAATGATCGCTGACATTGATGAGTTAGCCAATATGGGCATTGTCTTGGAGGCAGAGCTGACGATTGATATGATATTACAATCGCTGCCCGATACTTGGAAACAAATCATCATCAACTACAAGTTGATGGATACTGACGACACTCTCGGAGAGTTGTTGTCCGTACTGAAGGAGTCCGAAAAGGAACTCCTAAAGGGGAGCAAGCGCGAGGCGCATTATGCATCGACCTCTCATGCGCCAAGGGCCGGGCCCAAGGCAATTGGAGGTGCGAGGAAGAAAAGTTTCAAGAAGAAGGGCAAAGGCAAGTTGACAGTGGCTTCTAGGAAGCCAAAGGACAAATCTCGCGACATCTGCCTAAACTGCGGCAAGAGGGGTCACTGGAAACGTGACTGCCGAATGGGCATTGGGCAGAGGGAGGATATCAAGGCTAGCAAGGCTATCGCCTCTGGTATGTTTGTCATTGAGATAAATATGAATACTTCTAGTTTTAAAAATTGGATTTTTGATTCTGGTTGTGGTGCTCATATTTGTACTGATGTGCAGGATCTGCATGATAGCAGGGTGCTGGCGTCAGGGGAGATGGATCTACGGGTCGGAAACGGAACACCTGTTGCTTTTGGCCGTAGGGACTTTTGTTTTAGAACTGCCCTCAGGGCATGTACTTAAACTTATGAACTGTTATTTTGTACCTAGTTTAACTAGGAATATTATATCTGTATCCTTGTTAACCCAGCAGGGTTACACTTTTGTATTCAGAAACACTGGGTGTTATTTATATCTGAATGATGCAGAAATTTGCACAGCTGTTGCAAATAACGGTCTTTATATTTTGAATATAAATGAATCTCCTAAAATGACAAACAAAAGGCTCAAAAGGAGTAATCTAAAAGATGAAGCTTATATGGGCATTGTCGTCTAGGACACATCAACAAGACTCGCATATCCACACTCTCGAAGAGTGGGTACTTGGACGAATTTGATCCCAATTCATATGACGTCTGCGAATCTTGTCTTTTAGGCAAAATGCCTAAATCACCTTTTAGCGGTAAAGGTGAACGTGCCACAGAACTGTTGGCTCTAGTTCATACTGATGTATGCGGGCCCATGTCTAGCCAGGCTAGAGGTGGATTTCACTACTTCGTAACCTTTACAGATGATGCATCTCGTTACGGTTATGTGTATCTTATGAGACACAAGTCGGAAACTTTTGAGAAATTCAAAGAGTTTCGACACGAAGTGGAGAAACAAACAGGGAAGAGTATTAAGACATTACGGTCAGACCGTGGTGGGGAATACTTAAGTTATGAGTTTCAAGATTACTTGAAAGAATATGGTATTCTTTCACAGTGGACTCCTCCTGGAACACCGCAATTAAATGGTGTGTCCGAACGGAGAAACCGCACCTTGTTGGACATGGTAAGGTCAATGATGAGTCGCACTGAGCTACCAATATCCTTCTGGGGATACGCATTAAACAGTGCTATACTTATTTTGAATAAGGTACCGTCGAAGTCTGTTGAACAGACTCCATATGAAATATGGACAGGAAGGAAACCAGGTTTCTCTTTCCTGAAGATTTGGGGATGCTGGGCATATGTTAAACGTTTGGAAGGTACCAAACTTGAACCCAAATCTGATAAATGCCTTTTCGTAGGATATCCTAGGGAAACCAAAGGATATTACTTCTATCACCCGCAAGAGAACAAAGTATTTGTTGCTCTACATGCATTTTTCCTTGAGAAGGATTTTATAAATGCAGTGGTAAAGGGGGAGGAAAGTAGAACTCGATGAAGATCGTGGTGATACTGTTCCTGGCAATGAATCAACGACGGAACAAGAACAGACCGTCCGGGATGAGTCTGTACCACAAACTTCACATACACAAGGACCGCGTAGGTCGGAGAGAGTCAGAACAGTACCTGAGAGGTATGGGTTCCTGATCTCACCTCATGTAGATATTAATCTTATTGAGGATAATGAGCCGGCTACGTATGAGGAAGCGATACGAAATATCGATTCCGCTTTATGGCAAGATGCCATGAAGTCCGAGATGGATTCCATGTACGCCAACCAAGTTTGGACACTGGTTGATGCACCAGAAGGCGTAAAGCCTATTGGATGCAGATGGATCTTCAAGAAGAAGACCGACATGGATGGCAACGTACAAACGTACAAAGCTAGGCTTGTAGCGAAGGGGTATCGTCAACAATACGGTATTGATTATGACGAAACCTTCTCACCCGTTGCCATGATTAAATCCATTCGGATAATGCTTGCAATAGCTGCATATTTCGACTTCGAGATATGGCAGATGGACGTTAAAACCGCTTTCCTTAACGGAAACCTTTTGGAGGATGTTTATATGCAACAGCCTGACGGTTTTATCGTGCCAAGACTTGCAAACAAGGTTTGTAAGTTAAATCGATCCATTTATGGATTGAAGCAAGCATCACGGTCATGGAATCAGCGTTTTGATGAGATCATAAAAGAATATGATTTCGTGCAAAACGCAGATGACCCTTGTGTATACAAGAAGGTTAGTGGGAGAGCACTTACTTTTATTGTTCTTTATGTCGACGACGTATTGCTTATAGGCAATGACATTCCCATGCTAACGTCGGTGAAAGCTTGGCTTTCATTAAAATTCTCCATGAAAGATCTGGGAGAAGCAGCCTTTATTCTTGGAATAAAGATCTACCGGGATAGATCTAGAAAGCTGCTTGGACTCTCCCAGAGTACATACATTGATAAAGTGTTGAAGCGATTCAACATGGAACAATCCAAGAGGGGATTGGTTCCAATGGTACGTGGTACCTCTCTGTCTAAGGACATGTGTCCTAAGACTCAGGAAGAGAGAGACAAATGAGTCGGATACCGTTCGCCTCGGCAGTCGGATCGATCATGTATGCCATGATATGTACACGACCTGATGTCTCATATGCTTTGAGCATGTGCAGTCGCTATCAGGCCGATCCAGGTGAAGGTCACTGGACAGCAGTTAAGAATATCCTTAAGTATCTTAAACGAACTAAGGATGCTTTCTTAATTTATGGAGGTGGAGAACTTGAGGTATCTGGGTATACCGATGCAAGTTTCCAAACCGACAAGGATGACTATAAGTCACAATCCGGGTACATTTTTTGTTTGAATAACGGAGCAGTGAGCTGGAAATCTTCCAAGCAAGATACTGTTGTCGATTCAACAACAGAAGCGGAGTACATCGCTGCATCTGAAGCAGCAAAGGAGGCAGTTTGGATCCGAAAGTTCCTAATCGGATTAGGAGTAGTTCCGTTAGCAGCTGAGCCCGTTCCATTGTATTGTGACAATAACGGGGCTATAGCGCAGGCTAAGGAACCAAGGTCTCATCAACGGTCCAAGCATGTTCTTCGACGTTACCATCTGATTCGGGAGATTATACATCGTGGCGATGTAAAGGTCGAGAAGGTCACATCAGATGATAACATTGCAGATCCGCTGACGAAGGCTGTTCTTCAGCAAGTTTTTGAACGACACATACATAGTTCGGGTATTAGATGCTGAGTGACTGGCTATAGGCCAAGTGGGAGATTGTTAGACATTATGTCCCATAGCGTCACTGTTTGTAAATGATATTGTATTATTGTACAAAATTAACTATGTGATAATGAATTGCCTTTTGCCGTTTTGTAATGTATTTACTTTGATATATAAATGGCGAAAGTCCATATGATTAGTACCGGATTGAGATGATATGAGACAGTATCAATCCATAAAGGTTTAATCATTAAATATCCCTAGTCGTAGTATTATCGAGATCGGACATCGATAATGCGGAATAGACTAGTATTGCGCTTGTGCACGTTGTGAGGGCACAACGGCATAGTTCTCATATATTTAAGTATTGGATACTTATGCAAGTGCGATAGGAGGTTGTGTTTTACCGATGGTACGGAAAACAGCTTCGCTCTGGATAGACCCCGCGGAATCCCATTGGTAGTATGTCTACGTGTCTATGGGAGGCCGCATCAAGGTAGGTGTATATGGTCTTAACCTGAGACTTACATCGCTAGTACTTGCGACAATCGGTAAACTTTGGTTTTGGTGGGGGGACCTTAACCGGTTCTGTGTACACCTCTTCTGGGTTTATCGAGAATCGTAGTGTACTGGATGTAATGTCAAGATGGAAGTATCGCTTCAGACATATGGAGGCGATGATCACGCAGGACACAGAACTAGTACTCTATAAAAGGTTGCAACCGTCGGGACAATATGACCAGGTCAGGATTGTCCGATTTAAAGAGACTAGTTGCTTGATGTCCGATATATGTTTCGTACGGGGCAGACACATCTCCAGCCCCAGGCCTAGCATGTGATCATCCGATACTGGATCGATGTACGCAATACTACGGTATACTACGCTTGATACAGATCTTATATTCCTATAAGAATATTTCTGGAGAATTGGGTAGGCATGGCGCTTTGCTAGAAGCCAACCTTGTCTTGTGAATCGGTATAGACGTAGTACGAGGTACGTACGTGTTCGGATTATCCGACGACCGGATTTACTGCCAAAATCCGGAGATCTCTTGGGTCGCTTCCTGAAGATTCACCTATGATATTTGATTCGGACTTAATTAATCTTGGATTAATTACGGAGAAACTTTATCTCGGATAAAGTGCCTTATTTAGAGAGAGAGAACGATTAATTTGGAATTAATCGATAAAATATTATATTCGATATAATAATCGAAATTCGATTTCGACGCGAAATTAAAATTAGATTTTAATTCGGGCAAACGAGTTAGTTTAAAATTAATTCGTTAGCGACGTAAATAATAATTTCGCCAGGCGCAATTATTTATTTAAATTCGGTTTAATTAACGTCGCGACGCGTAAGCTCGGTATTTCGGAAATATCGAACCCGAACGCGTGAGTGGACGTGGGCCCACTTTCATTGGGAAACGTGTGGGGCCCACATGACACATGTCATTACATTGCATGGTGTTAGTGTACAAAAACATCTATGGCATTGCATGGTGATAGTGTATAAAACACTCTAAGCATTGCATGGTGATAGTGTGCTTCACTCAAGGCTTTGCATGGAGTTTGAGTGTTTGACACTCTAAGCCATTGCATGGTTTGTGTCATAGATTTATTATTAATTTAATAAATTATAACATAAATATAAATTGATTTTTGGTAATACAAAATTAATAATCAAGTCTTTACACAAAATTCTCTCTTCTCTCTCAAATGCCGTGAACACCATTGTCAAGGGCAAGGAAGATTTGATCTTCCATTCTCCATTTTTGCTAGCACAAGCAAGGGATCAAAAGAGGTGATAGGGAAACCATCAAAGAGCTTGGAATAAAAAGCTTGAGCTTCAAGTCTTCTTCCTCCTCTTGGCCGAATCCTCCACCACTTGGAGCTTCTACCATTTGATCTTTATTTCATCACAAGACATTGTAAGTATGATTCCGCCATATCATGTTTAAATATATATCTTATAGTATTTCATATGCTTAATCTTGTTTGGGACCTATATAATAGAAACCAACACGGCTTCATTACTGGAAATGAGTTGAGTGAGGCGAGGTGTTAGACCTTTGTGCTTCATTCCCAAAAAACCATCCTGGGGTCATTCTTCCGAACTGAGTGAGTTGATGGCCATGTGCTTCTTTCCTCGGCTTGATTCACGAACAATCTTGGGCTTATTCTCGAAACTCAGTTTGGTTGATGCGAGGTGCTTCGACTATAGGCTTCATTCCCGAACCATTTTTGGGTGATAAAAGTTTGGTCCATCTGTCGTGACTCTTGATCACTATGGAGTTTTTTTATATGATTATGAGGTGATTCCACCTCTGGGATTCATTCCCAAACTGCTAATAAGGGGGCCTCGACCCTAGGATTCCTTCTTGAACTGTCGAACTGATGGGGGTGAGGCACTTCGGCCCCTGATCCGTACCTATTCTCGAGGTTTTTGCTTGTCTTTATTCTTGAGGTTGTTCTCCATTCCTATAGGCCATTCCCGGCTTGCTAATCATCGCCCCCGAGGAGTTACCGTCCTCATTCCCGAGGTTGTTTCTCCATTCGGAGTGCCATCCCGGCTTGCTGTCCTCATTCCCGGAGTTGCTATTCCCGGCTTGCTCATTCTCATTCTTGAGGAGTTGCTTGTCCTCATTCCCGAAGTTGTTCTTCATTCTCGGAGTGCCATTCCGGCTTGCTCGTCCTCATTCCCGATGAGTTGCTTGTCCTTATTCCCGAGGTTGTTCTCCATTCCCGAAGTGCAATTCCCAGCTTGCTCGTCCTTATTCCCGAGGAGTTGCTTGTCCTCATTCCCGAGGTTGTTCTCCATTCTTGGCTTTGCTTGTCCTCATTTCTGAGGAGTGGCTTGTCCTCATTACCGAGGTTCCATTCTCGGAGTGCCATTCCTGGCTTGCTCATCCTCATTCCTGAGGAGTTGCTTGCCTCATTCCTGAGGTTGTTCTAAATTCCCGGAGTGCCATTCCTAGCTTGCTCGTCCTCGTTCCCGAGGAGTTGCTTGTCTTCATTAATTTTTCAAAACCTACAAACACAAATTGTGTGTATATGTTGTGTAGGCATGTATGCATGGATGCATTCCCTATTCTATTGGGGTCTCTTGGTCTTATTGGCTTGATGTCATCTTTGGTTAGGCATTTCTTGTGCTCTTCTGCTTATGAGATACCCTGCTCGCCCCCTTGGCCTGCTTACAATTTCCTTTTGCCAGTTCTATTCTGGTTGATGCTAAGTTTCATTTAGTCATGACTCGAGATCCTGTTATGTCTCTTTTTCGCGGGTGGTAGAGTGGTCGCCTCCAGACCTCGTGTAGCTTTCTGCCACTCCGCTACCTGCATGGTTCACGGTGAAATTACACATTTTTGTAAGCGGCCTCACCTCTCCTTTGGATACTGAAAGTCATGTCTTCTGATTCCCAGATTTTGAAATGCCTTCTCTCGGAGGAGTTTACTGCTATTATTGGCTTGGATTTTCCCTACTACCATTCGGCGATGTGTGGTGTTTCCAATGTCTATACCTTCGGGAGGCCTTCAAAGTTTTCCTTGTTTTGCAGGTTCGTACTATCTTTTGCTTAAGCTGTCTCCCCCAATAGTTACACATATTATTGTCCTCAAAGAATGCCCAGTAATGAAACCAGAGACCTTCAAAGCATCAATGCAACTCAAATTCGATTTTGAATAAATGATCTAAGATAGACTCAAAGTGTGTGTGTGCACAGGTTCATTCACAGCTTGATTTCTAGGTAAGCCAACTCAATGACTTCATTTAAAAATTGGGATCGATGGGTCAAACCAACCTAGATATCTCAATTATGCTCTGCAATTTCTTTTCTGTGCTCAATATGGTATGATTTTATTTTTTCTTTTCTTTTGTCTCTTTTTTGTGTTTTTTTTCAACACACATACCCTTTAAGGTAGCATTTCTCCTCATGGTGGTCCTAATACTCGCCCATGGGTAGCTTCACGCTTATCGGTTATATGTGGTTTAATTTTTATTATTATTATTATTATCTTTTTTTCTTTGAGACTTTCTTTATTTTCAACCATTACCACACATCAAAGCAATCAGGATAGACATCTAAGCAAACGGTCATTCATCGACCTGCAATATCTTTAACTAGTCACCTTGCCATCTACTCAGGTTTTCGTTGCTAAGAACCTATAATTAAGTGCTTACGAGTAGCATAGATCAATTATTCAAAGTATCAGATAAAAGCGCATCAAGAACTTATCGTTTCTAAGATTTCACCCT